>OV884011.1:59214162-59469162 GCA_930367205.1 Acanthosoma haemorrhoidale | reverse complement strand
AAGTTATGAAAAAAAAATATGAAGATTTTTCCTTTAATATCCAATCTCCGTCCTCCATAACTACATCATGCGGGAAATGCTGCCGTGCGGTAAGTCAGGATGTCGGTACATAAGATGTTGACTACCAGCTAGAGTACATGGCTAAGCTAGTAGCCAACATCTTATCAACCGACAACCCCATGGTTTCACTTGTAACTGAAAAAAAAAATGCATTGAAAACAAAATCTTACCTTTCAGGAACTCCGATAAAGTCCTCACTCTAGTTAGGTTGGTGTACTTGAGAACCTTAAATCCAAATACCAACTACTCTATCTTGATTCAGTTACAAGTCGATCATCTTTCGTGTAGTCTGTATGTTGTGCTCTACTGTAGATCGGTCGTAAAATCAATCAATCTCAAATTATATAGAAGTTTAGAAGTTGTATAGAGAAGTTAGAAAAGAAAATTAAGCTGAAAAAATTCAGACCCTTTTCACTCACTAATGTTTAATATTTTCCAAGACCAGGCTCAGAAGTTATTCGAGCTTTATAGTTCTGATCCGACCCCCTTCATTTTTTCAAAGATGCGATAAGGATGATAATGCAAAAATAAATTAGGAAATATTCAATAACGTCCGAAAACTCCAAAATTAAATTTATATTACTAAGCATTAATATCATCAAGTATTAATAACAACATTATTAATTAATGACTATGGCCTTAAATACACTTAATTCTTGGGTGGACCCCTAAAAGTGAGTTTTCCATTCATCCCTTTTAAGAAATGCTTACAACCAGCATGGAATTCTATAATATAAAGATGGTATATGTTTAATATTTAAATCTCTCTATATAAATGAGTTCGCCATCTGCACACTCCCTGACCATTTGACGGATTGGGACCGAATTCAGTGATTAATTAGCACAAATGGAAACTAACGTAGTAAGAATTATTTTTAATTTATTTTCGGTGTTTTCCTGATAATTTTTCAACGGAAAGAGCTACGATTTCCGTTTGTATGCCGTAGTAAACATTTCACCAGATATTACAATATGAAATCATTTCTTCAAATCTTTTATTTATCTCGCAAGCATAACCGATAAGAATGTGTAGTAAGCAATATAAATACCGGGAATTGTATCCTACTAACGAACGCCATAGATTCACCCGTTGATGAGTTGGTGGTAACATTGAAAAACTATCTAATAATTCTGATAGTAATTATTAAAATAGATAGGTCAGTTATTATTAATATAAAGTCGGTATATATACAATGTTTTGACATTTGACACATTACTACTTCAAAAGTTAAAAGTACAAAAAGGTGCACGTTTGTACCCCCTGTAAGTCTTGCACGATGTTCTTCTAAGCTCTTCAGAGTATCGCTCAAGAGATTTGATATAGGGTTCGAGGCCTTCACATTACTTTGTTTCTTTCACTAGTAACATTTAGTTTGTAATTTTATAGTTATAATTATGACTAGTAATAGTCCAATTTTAGTTAGAAAAAGTAGTCAGGCCACTATGTATTAATACTTATTAATTAGGTATATATATATTACATTAACTATGACACTATAGTGCATATAATCTATCATTACATACATAATATTATATATGTATCCAATCTATTAAACAATATTATAGTGTAGTACTCACCACAGGATGGTATGACTGACGCCTTGGAAGGTAGCTCGACAACTGACAGCATACGCCCTGTTGCTCTGGGCCCCTACCAGTGCTGGTCGCCATGGCAACGGCCCGTCGATAACCACCATCTACCCTTAGCTCTTATCTCGCTGGGGTAATAACTCTCTCGGTCTTCGGACGGTTAGGGTGTTGTCCGGTGGAGGAGAAAGTTCAAAGGGTGTAGAAAGCGAAAAACTAGTTTTGATTCAAAATACTTCATTTAGTCATGTTAAATCTTCTCACAAGCACTTTCGTCGGCTACATAACCATTCTCAAATATCTTATAATCAAAAAAATAGTTTCCTATTACCCACCCAAAGTTGCAGATCTGACAGACTAAGAATAGGAGACATTATTTAAACTTCTCATTTCCTTTTCCACAAATTTAATTATAAGATACTTAAATCGTAGCCGCCGAGTCCTTGTATCAGTATTAAATAAATTTTTGGTAGACCAGAGAGAGGTGCAGATTTATTAATACGAATAACCCACAACCAGCCTTCCAACATAAATAAAAAAGGACTTTTCGCATTTTACTTTTTCCCACACTCCCTGTTATTGTATCCTAACCAAAATTTATACTGTGTTGAGTTTGTTGTTAATGCTGTTGTTTACGCTTCGTTGCGAAATGTAATTTTTAATTTTCAGATTTATTCATCATTTTTACTAGCGAAGAACAGTTCGTCCTGAGTGACCGTCGAAAGACGATGACTTGAATGAATGTAGAGCCTTTTCTTTTTGGGTCGGAAAATATTAACCCCTATTTAAACGTTTTAATACCGTGGAAGGTAACCCGAAACGTCTACGAAAGAATATCTAACTCACGTAAAAAAGAATTCATTTTATGGTAATCCATCTTGTACATTTTCATCATTGTGTTTTTACAGAGATTGTGACTCATTCATTGAATTCATTTAGAGACAGAAGCTAGGAATGAATTTTTATTCCGAATTATTTACGAAGGATTTCCTTTTCTATTATCCTTTACTCTTGATTGATGAGGTATTAAAAATATGTAATAGCTCACAAGGATTTCATCTAAATGTTAATAGTACCATGTCAAAGAGCAACATCAAACATAAAAAAAAGTTAATTAACGATATTTAACAGTTTTCTGATGAAAACTAAACATTTTTGATACCTTTCCAATATCAAATGGAACCTCCGTGTAAAATTCCATGTCTCTAGCTTGAGCAAGGTTTTTGGATTTGAAAAAAACACAAACGAAACTCTAATAAAAATGACTAAGGCAATATTGACCTTAATTCCTCGCTATCACGGTATCGGTTCCCTTGGTGACTAGACAGCACGGGCCTATTTTCAACACGCACAAAAATCTGGGGTCCGATGAATTCGTTTTGTATTATATCATAGTTGTTACTTAATACGATATGATAGTTGTTATTATACGAAATAAATAACCTAAAAGTGAATGGACTATGACTACCGAAATTGTGGAAAAAATTTCTCCGTATTTCATTGTATTTGACAAGTCATGTAAATTAATGAAAATTGCCTTTTCTAAAATCTATATAAATCGGCTGCATTGACATTTAATTTTTTTTTTTTATTTATCGTTGGGTCTCAGAATCTACAGTCTTTAATGCGTTCCTAACCTCGTAAAAACCTAAGGAGAAATCAGAAATTTTAAACAGCCATATAGCTAAACTTTGAAAAGTATGAGAGACGTGGCCGACTTTCTGATTTGTTTATTCTCATACTTACTGTTCTAATTTCTCATCAAAAACAAAAATAAACAGCCTAATTTTGAATATGCCATTAAATGTTGAAATGCATTGGACCATCCTTCCGCCCCCTATGGTAGGAACAGGCTTTTAAGACGAGTACTCAGAACCAGTTTAGGGCTCAGCAATCAAGCCCCTATTTAATATCCCAATGTCTTCCTGACCGAGCGGTCTGATTGACAGATCAATACAAAGACGACACAATGACACGGTTACAATAGCGGTGATTCTCTCAGCTTGACGAATCAATTGTCTGACAAGAGAGTGTCCGAAGAATAAAGACATTTTAGCGATACAATTGAAATAATTCCCAAACAAATATAACCATATCGTTCACTTAGAAGAAGAGTGCTACGATCCGAAAAAAAGTGGAATTTAACAAGAAGCGTTTGAAGTTTGCCTATTTAGGTTTATCGCTGTCCTACAAAAAATATGGAAACTAAAAATCTGACATTTTTTCTCAAAGAAATAAACGTGAATGGAACATCTCCAAGAATAGAATAGAAAAAAAAATTTTATTCCGGGCCAAAGTCAAGAATGACAATAATGCTGTGATATGAAAAATTTACATCTGGCAAATAAAAACAACTATAAAATCATAATAGAAAAAAATAGTAATGACGATGTAAAATAATGTGTAAACCTCTTTAAAAAAATATATTAATAATAAAATAAGAAAACTTAACTGCATTTAGCAAATAAAGTCATAGATGGATCAAAAAAAAAAAGCAACACGAAGAAGTCTATACAATAAAATACGTCATTAAATGAAAACCAGTAAATTAATACAAAATATAAAATTAATAAATCGTTCCCTAACTAGCAAGCGTCTGCCTGGATGGTGAGGAAGTATGGGAATAGAAGGGTTTTGAAGGATCGTAAGGACGAATCCTGGCTGATATTAGGAGGTAGAGAATTTTAGAAGATAGTAGAACGAGCGAGGAAGTTACGATCGCAAGCTGGCGTTTTGTAGGCAGGAGTATAAAGGAAAGAAACGGAGGGGGGGGGGGTCTTGTATTCCGGGATTTGATTGAAGATTTTAATTGTAGAACATTGTATATATAAGAAGGATGATGAAAATTGATGGTTTGGAAAAACAATGAACCGAGGAAATATAGTGCCCGGAATGAGGGGAAGGGTCACCCTAACTTGGCGTGGAGATGACATGGGAGCGCCGCGGAGTCCCAAAGACAAATATAACGAAGCCATTGGTGAATTGCTTCAACTTATCTCAGAGTAGTACCGAGAGACCTCATCACCTCACAGTCATAGTCAAAGTGAGAAAAAATAACGAGAGCAATGGAATTATTTGAGGGTACCTATTGACCAACGGGAAATTTGTGAGATATGTTGGTTTCATGAGAGAGTTTGATCAATGGATGGTTATCTCTAGGTTTTTAACGGTGGAAAAGTGATAGGATCGTCATTGAGATTTCATTTTTTTTACAAAAAATACTTAATTTGTTAAAATCTCGATTACTTAACATTCTCTTTTCAAGAAACTAAAAAATTAATAGATAAAAAAGACTATATAAATAGTCTGATTGCCGGCCGTCAAAACTCTAGTTTAATCTTTAATGATAGGGAGAAATCAACACTTTCTTTAACGCCATTTTTAAGTTAAATAAAGCTTAAAACACCAAAAAACAAAATCGGATAACTTTTGTCTTTAAAACTATGAGGGCGTTTCAGATATACTCTACCTCCAAGACAGGAGTGTGTTGCCGGTTAGCGCCTGCATTCCCTGGAAACATTTGCTTTTTAATAATTTAGTTCTCAAAATCTTTTTGTTGGCAAACCCAAAAAGAAAGGCTCTGCTTTAATACAAGTACAAGAGAATCGTCAATGAGACTTTACGTTATATGATAATGGTCATAAAAATTATTCATTATGTTTGAAATGTGAATATTTATTAAACATTTCATCAGTTTACTGGAAGATTTACTCAACATTTCAAAATTTTTATTGTTCATTATTTCAAGTTTTTATAATTTTTTAAAAATTGTATTGTCAGTGACCTATAACTATGAAAAATAACAAAGCATTTTGAAGCAAAAATAATGAGTAGCTCTTGCACAATTTAATAAGCATATAAGATGTGTTAGCCCCAAGGATAGTTTTCCTCCACCTTTTGGCTATTTTATTTCGTTAATATTTATTTAGAAAAATAGAATAAGTTCGTAATTGAAGTGACATAACTTTAGTCTGTGAACAGAAAAATCTTTGATATAAGAACAAAATATTGTGGGGATTAAGTATTTAAGAATATTTTTTCTCCATTTTAGCCAACATGTCAATCTTGATAGATCTCAGCCCAAACCATAATAATTCCTCCACTAACATAGCTTCTACTTAGAGAAAAAACTGTAGCTGCAAATAATTACATCTCAAATGAACCACCTATGGTGCTCTCTTGTGCTTTTCGTGCAATTTCAGCATTATAGAGTCATCATTTAACTGTCGGCAAGCTTATAAGACCTGTCTTAGCTATTACAATCTTTGCCTTACTTCCAAAGCAGTGGAAAAGCGGTTATATAACATATTCATTTAAGATCTTTTATTATTTTTCATGGGGTTGCTTTTATTTCTAGCATAATTTGGGCATCAAATGGAACTTCATTGCAAAATATCACACTTCAGATCGAACACCGGTTGAGAACGGTTCGTGTTAATGATGACCATGTTAATTAACTGCCATGTAAAATTTCATGTTTATAGCTAAACCGGGGGACTCGCTATCTCCAGTGCATACCCAGGAAATGGATAAAAACAAAAGAGTTTCTACTTCTAAAAAAAGCAGTTTATTTAACAAACGTACACTTTAATATCACTTGCATCCCATCCTTAAGAAACCACACAACAATAACACAGGCCAGCAGGTGTTTTGGTGCCTGAGTATTTGGAGATGATTTCATATGAGTTTGATGCCCTGAATGCAAATACAGCACGGCATTAGTATTTGCTTAAGAGCTCAAATTTCTAAGATATAACATATTAGTAAAATATAAGTTGTAGGTTAAATCCGGATTATATAATATTAAATATAAGTGCTTTAGGTTAAATCCGTAGATCAAATAAAAAAAATAAGCACAGAATTTTGATTATTATATTATTAAATACAAAGACAGAGGAAAAAGTCATCAATGAAACCAACAAATCACTGAACTTTCATCACCGACTTTCTTGAATGCATTTTGGAACAGTCCTTTTTTAAATTTCAGCAGTAATCTGTCATCGTGTGATTCCTTGGGACCTTGCCACCATAGTTTTAATATCCTAGTGAAATCTTTCACCTTTTTCCTCATTGGTGTCACCTAAATTTTCAGTAAAAGATCTAAGTCGCTATGTAAATAGTCAACCTTAATACTCGTGATATACCCAAGGGAAATTGTTAAGCATCTCGTCATCATTTCAACGTAGTTTTCATTTTCACAGAAAATTTCCGACAACTGCAACAAATGAAGTCCTGGCTTTTTGCTCAGTCTCATTCATCAAATTTATGAAGGCCCATTCCTTAATTAGTGAGCTGTCAAATATTCCTGCTTTAATTTTTTCTGTACTCAGCTGAGGCAATATTTTCCCCTATATTTGCAAAGTACGATCTGTTCTTATCAAGAGCCTTTAAAAACTATTTTGTAAGGCCCAACTTTGTATGCAGTGGAGGAAAGATGATTTTTTCTCGTTTAACTAAGGGGTTGTTAATGACAATCTTTTTCCTAACTCCCATGTAATGTTTCCATTACTGTTTTGTCTCTCAACCCACTCTTTTCAAACCTAATGTGGAAGGACACATTTCAAACTTTGCTTTGATCAGTCAATATATAGACACCAATCAAGAAAATAGTAAGGAAGACCCATTTTTCATGGAGTAATTTCGTGACAAAATACGTTGTCTTCTTGAGAGAATAAGAATACAGGAACCAATTCTTGTGGATTTCAAACAAAATGGAGTTAGAATAGCACATTTTGTGTGTAACTGGACATTTAAAAAGGCAGAGTAGATAGAAAAAAACTGATTTCATATTTGAGCACCCCAAATATAGCTAAATCAGTTCTAAAATCCTGGGCACAAAAAAAAACCTGTTTTTCTTGTAGGCCTGTTACATCTACTGCAAAATGGAGATTGTCTGTGCCTGTTACAATAATATAAGCCCCTTCAATTTCAACAGAAATTCATCTAACTTTGCAGAGTGAAATCTTAAGGTAAAATATAAGTCAAGATTATTATTATCTAGAATCCCCACCAGATTATGTCATTCAGTTCTGACCTGTGCCATAAAGAGCTCAATTTTGGTCATTTATAGATTCTGTGCAATGCATTTCTGGTTTAAAGTTTTTAAGAGGTACAACAATGATCAAACTGGGGCATATAGTCATGATCTGTGACTATAAGACCTTATTTTTTTGTATCTTTTATACTCTGGTCAATTCATTTGTGGTTGCATTACTACTAAGAGGTCCAACAGTAATCAAACTCAAGAAATAGATCACCATTTCTTCTCTACTTAACTATTAGTTCTTCTCATTTAACTATTAGAAACAAAAACTTGTTTCCAACAAATGGGAACAGTTTCAACACAAATATCCTTTAAACAGCCAAAAGTTGATGAGGGAACCGAGATAAAATTTAAGCCAACTGATGTATGGCTCCATTAAGAGATTTTTTACTGTGGCAAAAACTATTGTAATAACTTTTTGAAATTATGGTCCACTCAAACCCCATCACATACTGCATATTATTAATCAGAAAGTTAAATCAACTAATAAATAATTAAGAGATAGTTAAATTGATACCGACTTAATATGATAGAAATAATTTTTTTTTAACAAATAAATAAATGACTCATTATTTTTTTCTTAATAGTCCAGGCAACGGAGGGCAAAAATTGCTGATCAGAATTTTTTTAGGATTTTAGTACATTAGAGTGTTCTTCACAACATACTATAAGTCCCCACCAGTGGGAGTGGAGTGTGAAGGAACCTTTTTTGGGGTTTATGCAAATATCTCGGGAAATATCATTTTTAGCAAATAGCACTTTATATAACAAGTTTAAATACATAAAATTTCTTATGAGAAAGTTTCTATCCATTTTTTCAGTCAGTAGTTGGGGAGATAGAGGGGGATGAAATGTTAGTTTTCACTAAAAATTATCTAACAGATCACTTTTATACCTTAAACTTGTATTAATGGATAATAATTGAATATTATCAGTAAAGAATATTTGAAGTAGCGTGAACTAGTAATAACTTTCAAAGCTGGAAGGTCTTTTGAAGGAACCTTTTGTGAAGGTCAAATACCACCGCATTGTTGATTCCCCCTCTTAGATAGGTATTCTTCTTCCCCCTCAAATTTTTCACACATATTTTTTGGTCCTCTTCTTTCAGTTGGCTTATAAACTTCGCAAGAGTCAGTGAAAACATATTAGTGCAGATTAACAATGTTCATTTTCTCTTAATAGGATACTCTTTGATAATGTTGGGAATGTGTCCCATTAGATGATGAGTAGAAAATAATTTCTGCTGTGCTGGAAAAAGGGATTATCGGTTGGAGAAAGGCGAGTGTAACCAGATGCGATGGCAAAGCTGAAACTTGGTAACCTCTGGGGCATTAAGTAAAACTTTTGTGCAAAATATCAACTTTCTAAAAGAAACTGTGATTGTAAAAAAATTGCTAATACGCTTTAGATGAATTCACATAATTATAGTTCACTTTTGCCCTTACACACATTATTAATCAGTACCATGTTTTATGGAGATAATGATAATTTTAATGTGGTTCCTATATCAAAGAAGCATACATGTTTAATTTCATCTTACTAGTTTGAACAGGGTTTCTGATTTAAAAACAAAAACAAAAAACAAATAAAAATATATAGCCTATGCTAACAAATTGATCCCAGCAATTTACATTCCATACAATACCTCCAATACCATAGCTTCTTCATTGAAAAAAAGTTGCCACTGCATGTAGGTCAACACATCTCCAAAAACCTTCCCCAATCATCAAAGAACTGAAGGTAAAATGATGACATCTGTAAAACCACCTTTCCCCAAATTATCCACCATCTAATTAATGAGTGCTGGTGTAACATAATTGAAATTAGCTACCTTGTGCTTTGCTCGCAATTCCAGCCTCAGAAAGTCATCTATCGCCTTATCATGTACTTGCACGCAACCTGTCTTATCTCTTGCAATGTTTGTCTTCATTCCACAGCAGTAAAAAGGCAATTACATAAAATATTCAAGTCAGTAAAACGTCCACTCTTCACGGACCTGAGCAGTATGACTAAAAACATTACAGTTTCTGATTTTGGGGAAAACAAAAGAGTTTACATTAAAAAAAAAAGTATTGTAAAAACATTTTTAATTGGATTTTAAATTTTGTTTTATGTCACATGGGTTTATTAGTATATTGTCATGCTATTTTTATGATCATTTGAATTTTAGTTCAAAATAAATAACTAATTAGAAATACAGGTCAGGGAAGTCTAGGTTCTCCCCACAAACCATGTATCAAGGTATTGGGAAGACCGAGTATTGTTGGAAGGGTGTGTTACCCCTTAGTTAGTTGAATTTGTCATAAAAGATAACTCGGTTGTTGGTAAACCTTCAGGGTAGAGAGACCTGGATGATAAGGAAGCAAGGGTGTTGGAATCAGCATGGAAGAAGTTACAAATGACTATGCACATCCACCAACCATGCAGACTGTATCCACCAATAATTTTAAATCACTGTTTGTAACTGATTAAGTAATTATTTTTTTAAATTGTATATGAATTTATAAAGCCAATTGTGTTAAATAATATTTCATATCGTTTGAAATAGAGAAAATTATGCACTAGAACCAATAATTCCCTGTGATTTTATTAAATGGTACTTTTAAATAAACTATTAATCATTACGAACTTAATGTAAGTCTCTTTCATTACTCATGGATAAGCAAGGTTTAGCCAAAATGAGATATCATAATGTATAGTTGCCAGACAGCAGAGCTCTAAACTAAAGCTATCACTAGAATTAACAAGTGAAATGAATAATATTGACTTATTTACATAAGGGGTTGAGAAATCTAGTGGCTTAAGACAGCAAAATTAAAAAAGTGAGTTACATTGTAATTTAGCATTAGAAAAACACCCTCTGTTTAGATTTTACATTGTTCGTTCTTTTAATTTGTAAATTAGTGTTATTAAGATGGATAAATATATTGAGAATAGTGATTATATAGACAACAACCCATTCTACCACATAACCGATGTTATTGACAGTTCATCTAAAGGATCAGTTAGGTAAAAATACTTTGTATTATCCATTCTTTCAGGAATTATGTGCTAAGTGGTCAGTTTTGACACTTCCGATGATTTTTATCGGCCCCTTATGCCGCAACAAAATATGCAAATTTTCACTTTTTTAATAAATTTTGTATTCTACGTTATGTGTGTAATCATGATTATGCCATTAGCTTTCTATAATGATTCGTTAGGGATTTCTATAGTGTGAATTTTAGAGAAATGTGATAACAAATTTAAAACCAGCTAATAATATTCTTAAAACATTATTACCCAAATATTTCAATATTTCATACTCATGGTTATGGCATAAGGTGGACGATATAAACATAAACCTATATTAGAATAGTTCAGATTCCCTTGAATTAGTATTTTTAAATCTCAAATTAGAAAAAAAAAAAAAAAGAGAGAAACTTGACTTTTTGAAATGCACAAAGAAGTAGCTGCTACCTGCAAAATTGGTATTCTATGGTATAGTTTCAAAAAGTAGCTTTATTAAAAAAGAATTCTAGTTAGCGAAATCCAATAGTAGTAGGTAAACATGTATTTCTCCTAACAATCACACACCTAAAATACTTAAACTTTTTATGTTCATAGATAAAATCGTTTTTTTTTTTTTGGTTATCAGTAGTTTTTAACATTAGCTTTACCAATAAATTTTTAATTAGTCCTGGACAATAAATTTAATTATAATAGTTTTTATTTTATGTTTTCTGTTTATCTTAACTAAGACACATAAAAATCATTTCAAATAAAACTTATTGTATAGTTTCAAAACTTACTTACACCACTATATTTCTCAACCCCTCATCTCATATAAGTAAAGCAGTAACAAAAAACCTACAGCTAAACAGTAATATCATCTGGTCCATCCATTACCTAGTCTCACTTAATAAAAAAGTAAATAAAATTGTCGCTATGGAATAGCTATTCTCATATCCACGAAAGATCAAATCATGCTCAAGATAAAATAAATGATAATGGTGTTGATGGATAATTGTATATATCCACCAATCTATAAAAACAGTTCAAGAAAGTCCGAATTGTTGTTTGAAATGTTCCTGCAGTTTGTTACTTTTCACACCTAACCTCATTGCCATCTTCGACTGAACTTTATTCCAGTATTCTATGGATTTATCTTTCCTGCAACAAAATAAAAAATCATGTATAAATAAAGTTAGAATAAACCTCCTGATGCAGATGGTATTCTTAAGATTTTTGAAAGGTTGATAAATAATAAACCGTAACCCCTGATTGCTCACTGGCAGAATTTCTTAAGCAGGAAGGCAACGAATTAATAAAAGCTTTCCAGGACCTCATTCTTCAGATGGTGACCAAGGACCAGCTGGAAGCCTTGAATAAAACCATTATATGCACTAAACATAAAAGGGAAAACCTACTCGATTGTTGTAATTATTGGAGTCTCATTATGCACCTGTAATATATCTCCCTACTACCAGTCACCTATAAAGTAACTCAGTATCTCCAACATCCTACAACAAAAGCTACTACTCTTCACTGAACAGTTGATAGGCTCCTATTAATTGGCTTAGAAGAGGAAAGTCTAGAATGAATCAGATTTTCAAAATTCGGCAGCTACTGGAAAATAGAACATATAGGATCAACACACCATAATTTTGTGGATTTTGAGAACAAGTGTAACATCATAAATAGGCAGGAGCTGTACTCAGCTTTGGACAACATGGAGCAATCAAAAACTCAAAAGAATGTGCCAGTCAACAGTGTGTCGTCATAAATGGAACTAGTGCGTAAAGGTATTTCACAGTGGTGTTTTGTTTCCATTGACTTATTTCCAATTGGATTGGATGGTGTTGATGTTTACAGTACTAAGTTATCATGGACGAGGCTCTGAGCAGCAGATCGAGGCAACATAGGCCTTGGGAAAATTCAACATACAACAGCAGCAAAACTTAGACTAGCCCGACAGTATCTCTGGCAGAGATTTTTGACACGTGTTTCACTTCTCATCGTTATGCTCCCCAAAATGAAAACGAGTCTACATTAGCCCCTGATCTCCAGCTAGACTGGTTCAGCTCGATAGAAGATGAGCTAAATAGATTCAATTGTTAAAAACTATATGTTCATAAATTTCTTCGAATTTTGCTGTACATTTTTGTTTGAGGGAATGACATATGTTTTCAGATCCATTTGCAGTAAATATTTAATAAAAATGTTATTGTCATGGTTCACTATCATTTGTGTTAGTTATTTGTCAAGTATAAGTATTCAAACTAAAAAAGCCTAAAAGATTGTTAAAAAGTTTTGATTCCTAATTGTGGATATTTACTAACTAATTTTTTTATCTATCTGACACGAATTACATTTTGTGAATGAATGTGGACAAAATTATCAACCCCAGACATATTTCCTTTTAATTTAACTTCTAATCAATAACAAAATTTTATTAAGGGCTAAATGCATCATAATGCTGGTGCCTAATTAAGGATCAACCGGCAGTTTAATGCCCTTGGGAGCATAGGTACCATTACGACAGAGCCTAGGCCCCAAAGTTACATATTACAGTGTGGACCAAAGTGCATGGTTTGAGTTCAAGCAACACGATCAGAAAATTTTATTACTAAGAAATACAGTAAATATCCGTTAGAGGGATGCCCTTGCCTGTCCTAGGCCTTGAAGGAGAAGTTCATGGCTGTCTAACTGTCTAACAAATTAGTTGAGATCAAAAGATCGAGATATTATTGGTAATCCTAGAAGGATTCCTAGCACTTGAATCCTCTGCAAGAAAATTAGTGTTTGCAGCCAAACAACAAAAGCCAAATACATAGTTACAGAGCAAAATGGTGGAGTAATAAAGAGAAGGATAATAACTTCAAACATATGTTTCCACGGTCATGATATATGATCCTTCTGATGCATAAAAAGAAGATCGTGTGCTTTATAGTTCAGTAGGCATCACAGGAGAATAGAAAAGAAAGACCAACAACTGGAAATGTATGCCTTTCCGCACATATATTACACATAATTAGGATACTGGAGATGGGCGGCGGGCATGTGATGTGTTCAGAATGAGGAATGCAGTAATCCCCAAAAAGATAATGATGAAGCAGCTTAATGGCACAAGAAATGGAAGGCCAAAGCTACACTTGAAAGATAGTAATACACAATACCTTTTGAGAATCTGGAATAAGATGGCGGCATCAATGGACTGGGACAGCAGAAGGAACAGGCAGAACCTGCAAGATGTGACTCGACAATGAGATGTCATGCCACAGAAAGTTAAGTTTCCAACTAAGTCAAGAAAAACCAAATCCAGATATTTTTTCCTTTTTTATTACAATTGATATTCAGGTTTCCCTTTTGTATGCTTAATTTATTTATACATTTTATATCTTATTTCAATTCATATACTGATGTTATTCTCATATTTAAAGTTATGTGATAAGAGATGCTCAATCAATTTCATAAGAGAAACATGTCATAAAGATATAAAAAAATTACTATTATTAAATACTTAATATTTAAGTAAAAATAAAAATGAATTGATATTTATTCATGAATAATCTAATAACTGAAAAATAAATACCTGACAGCGTCTGCTTTGTCTGCTTCCATCCAGCCAAGAGCACGGTATGTTGACATTACATTATTAATATTGTTACGTTTGAATAAAACTGGACGATCACTGTTATAGTGTTGTCTGAAAAAACAAAAATAATTTTCCTATAAGTTTATGTTATTAATAAATCTGGATCATGGAAAAAAAAAAAGATTGCACTATACCATGCAACATGCATATCCTATTCTTTAAATATACCATGCTATAACCTGTTATAAACAATTGATAATTACTAGTTGAGGCCTGAAATCTCACTGCTCACTGATCATTAGCACAAAAAAAAAAAAAATGTAGTAGAGCACCTGGTCAAATGCTTTAAATCAGAAATGCATGCCACTTCACATTCTTTTTCTTTGGCTAATAATTATAATTGATATTCAATTACCTATAGTAGGCCATCAAAGATCGGTGACCAGCAGTGCCTCCAGACGGAAGAGTAAGTTCATATACTCCTTCTGTGTCTACCTCAGGGATATCTAACTCTACATCAACATCCATACATTCAAGATGGTCGGGATAACTTTTAGAATAATTGTAGAACTCTGCAAGTGTGTGCGCTTCATGTAAAACTTTGCAATGCCCCTTGTCCCTCATGTGGGCCTGCGCAGCCTCCATGGAATGGAACCCTCTCCTAGAGCTATTGCACCATAAGCACATGAAAAACTTGCATACTTTTTGTCCTAAATACAACAAAAGATTCCTTAGGTCTATCACATAATCAACATCAGGAACGAAGAAGGAATGTTCAGTTGACATATGCTTAAGATTTTTGCTCATCGAACTACTGTGGTGGCTACAAAATAGGCAGTTGTTCTTTAAAATGGGATTATCTTCACTTATCTCACCTAATTTTTCTTCATCGTTCTTATCTTCTGAATGCACATTCTCTATGACGGAATAGTCTTCCTCAATAACAGATTCACTTTGAACTTCTTCCGATTCACTCTTTCTATCCTTCTTCGAGTTAACAGGAGAAGAGATAGCACTCTCTTCATTACCAGAGATCTCCAAATTGCTAAGGGCACCTTTGTGCTTCTTCGAATTCAAGTGGTTGTCAAAAGCTTTTTTGCATGAAAATGTTTTTTTACAAGCTTTACAGTATGTCGAAGTATCCTTTAACTCATTCTCTTCCTTCTGTTGTAAAATACTCATAACAAACTCTTCAGATGACGCTGGGGTAAAATTTGCTACTTTCCGTTTCAAGTTGTATCTATGCCAATCAGTTTTGTAGTGCTGTCTATGAGTTTCTGCGTCGTAAAACCGTACCCTGCAGCTTATGCACATATAATTTGAAGACATTGCTGAGGGAGATTAAATGTAAGGTCTAAATCAAACAAAGTTCTCAACTTGCCAGTGGTGGTTATAAATCCCGAATGTGTAACTAGCTGTCAAATTTTTTTTTTAACGAACGATCTAATATTTTAAAATGAGGATTGAAGATAAAACGTACTGTAGCGCATTCTCTCCCCAAACGAAAGAACTGTTATTCGTCAGTAAACTTAATTTTCTTTTCTCATAAAATCAGATACAAAACTTTATTGTTGTATTTGCTCCGTTTGGCCACTACTGCACATTTTCTGCTGTAATCGCTGAAAAAATAATGGAACAAAAATTATTTCCTATTTATAAATCTGTAAATCACGTCGTCGATTACGAAAAATGAAATTACTTTATAAAATGCAATTCATAATACTTCTTTAAATACGCTATGCAAGAATTTATTACAAGTAGTTGATAATAACTCGTTGTGGTCTAAAATCCCATTAGAGTGTAATAATTATTAGCCAAAGATGAAAAGTTTTCTTTGAATATTTAAATAGACCACTTTGGGGTCTCCTTACAAATATTATCACTCAAGTAATTTTTAAGAAGTTTTTCGTGACCAGTTACGTTAGATATTAACTTGGCTACAGACTCCTCAGGATAGGTTCAGTTGGAAAGAGTGCCTGACTTCCGTCATTTGTTTCACAAAAAAATTTGGTCTAATAAACTTGAGACACATAATATTTTAAATAATCTATTAATAAAAGTTTTTTTGAAACTGTTTTCACTCTTAATTAAAAGGCATCTAACGTGCAAGTGAAGACTCCATTTGTTTAGTTGTTTTTAAAGGCAGCTATTTATTTTAAACAGACGTTCGTTAGCATTTCGTATAAAAACCGAAAGTCTATCACTATTCCATAGTTGCTTTCGTTTATTTATTTTAATTAATTATTTTGTTCATATTGTTCATATTTTTACACATTGTACTGAAATTTTAAGAGGTTTAGGGGAAAAAAAACTACTATTCCATACATAGCTTACAGATAGCCGTAAAATCACACTTCTAAAGTACATAGAGAATAGAAGAGGAGTCACTACGAAGGTGGAAATATGTTCTTCCTACACTCCTAAGGGCCCATTCGTAAGCTCTACTGTTGGACTCCCACCATTTCCCGTAACCTCTTGATTGTTGACCATTCACTGTTTTTTTTCTTCTTAGCTCTCAAACTTATAAAAATAGGATGTGGGAAAAATAAAGGAAAATTATTTTGGGCTAATGAGTGCCTTTCACTAAGGGTAGTCCCCCATTTGAAGGATGTATGAGAAGGATATAGGGTGTGCAATGCCTAAAGGAGGCGGGTGGAATCAGGAAGGTAGTGAGAGTTTACCGAGCTCATTCATTGTTAATTAGTTGATTTGTGTATGTACTAGGATGGGAAAAAACTCTTCGGGTATATGGTCATTGGGTTGAGGGACAACACATAATGGAGCTCCTATTGCGAGTAGTCTTTGTTATCTATTTAGTGTGTATACATTTCTTGTAGAATATATTTTTAGATATTTTGAAAAAATATTTTTTATACCTTTTTAAAAGGATCACTTTGGATCAAATTTATTGCTTTATTACTCAATGTTTGACTCTTTTTGGCGATATAAACATAAAGGTTGCTTCAATCACGAGCGATGGAACGTCTTCAAACATGTCTTCTTTACGCAAATTGTGCAGTGATTTTAAAGACCCGGCTTCATTTCAAAACGTCGCTTATAATGTTGACGTGTTTTTGGATCCATGTCACACGCTAAAGTTGATGAGAAATACACTCCATGATCTGGAAAACCTCATAGACTTGCGAGGTAGATAAGTAAGATTGAATTTTTAAAAGAAAACTACTGAATTTACAAGAAATTGAAAGAGTATAACTGGAAAATAAGGGGATAAGGAAGCATATATTTTACAGTAACCACAAAATGAAGGAAAACTCACCATGCAATTGTTGAGTAAACCAAAACTTATTAATTTTTTCTGAATATTTGTCATGGGATTCAGAAAATAATCATTCAATCTTATTGATCCAATCTATAGGTTCATCTTATTTTAATCTAAAAATTTAAAAAAATATTTCTGACAAATATCAATTAATTGAACAAAATAATCTTAATAAAATATTAACTAATATGATTCATTTTAAAAGTCAGTGGTTATATGATATCTTCTATATTATTTTAATGTAGTAAAAAACAAATATTATAATGTTAATTACACTAACTGCTAGTTTTATTAATACCCATATTCATTTCAAAAGTTAAAAAATCAAACAGAACCGAATGATGTAGCTAAACAGGGAAATGGATGATTGACATGAGCTTGCTGTGACCTGACAGTCCTACTAACCGTGACATCTCCAGTTATTTCTATACTCCGTGATAAAGTATCCTATTTGTCAATTTTCGTTGTGATGTAGCTCCCAATATTAACAATAAATAATAGCCAAAAATAAAATATACCGGCAGGATCAGGTCTATAACCCCTATGTGTCAATATCCAGCTTGGGGTTTTAACCTTTCACTGGCTCCGGGAGAGAAAAATTTTAATATTTGAATTTAACAGGAAGGTCTCATTTGATATTAGCAAGGCATACAAATATAGCAATCTCCGCTAGAGATGATTAAATGCTATTAATTAATTAGATGGGATATAAAATATTTTTACTAAGTAGGGTACCATTTTCTTCTTCAAGTCCTTATTAATCACGCGTATCATATTTTGGGCTTAAGTGGATTACAATTTCAGAAAGTAATTAAAATATTGTTCGCAGCTGTAAGAAAACCTAATTGTGCGCATGGGTGAAAAAAAACAACGACATTACTAGCAGATACCTGAGCGAAGACATGTGGCCGGGGAAACAGCATCTCGTATATTGGTCGGCGAGGGAAATGAAGATGACCAGTAAGGTAAATTTGCCTGGTTCGCCGGGGGCTGATCGAAAACACCCTTCCGTTAATCTTCATAAATAAGGTGAAGGGCCTTTACATCACCTGATAGCCAGGCAGCTGTTATTACCTATAAGATGCACCTTTATCAGCTGAGCTTTCCTCCTATTCTTTTGCTTTCCACCTGTCTCTGTACGTTTATTTTTTTTTTTTATGATTTTAGTTTATATTTTTACCTCTATTTTATACTGTCGGGACGTCACTAGGGGGGTGCCTGTTCATCCTAGCCCTGGTGAGAAGGGCGGATTGTTCGAGTTTATAACCTGGACAATCGTTTCATGACGGCGTTACTAACTGACTCCATTTTTGATAGGTATGTGCCCCGACAATGCCCTATGTTCAAGAGAAGAGGTACAGAGGTTTTTCATAAAGAATTAGTCAAGTTTTCAGAGTTCAAGCGGAAACCAAGCATCAACGCGTAAAGGTCACGAGAGACTAATTAACAGGGCCAGGAGCCCTGGCTTAAGTACCCTCTCTGGGGGGGGGGGGCTGAAAGGGCCTAGGCCGGCGGTTGGGTTTCCACACATGATGATGAACCGCGACTGCCGCCTGATTACCCGACCCCTGGAGGGCAGAGGCTGCAAAAGGGTAGTTTATGTTTATGACTGACAGCTGGTGACCCTTCTCGTGTTACTTGCTTTGCCCCCATCTTTTATTGCTTAACACATTTACAATGATTTATATTTGTTCATGTTATTTACATTTTGTCTGTAATACATTTAGTTCATGTTATTTACTTTTGCTTACAATATATATGCAGTAGAGTATAGGGTGATTTATCTTATGTAGTTAGCGGTCGCTACATATACTATAGCACAATGTGTATTAAAAATTATTAATTACTCAAATTATTTTAAATTGCTACTAATAATAACATGCCATGTATTTAGTCTTTTCACTTTCGAAATTCTCCCATATGACTATTTCCCAGCCCTATATTTCTTGCTCCGCGTTATCCGATGTTACAACATACTACGTCAATCCCCAATCCTTCCCTGCTCATCAGGGTGAATTCTTCCAATTACTATTAATATCATCATGACTAAAAGGCATTCTTACCTTTACCACCTGCTCTGAATCAAATCAGCCATCACTCCCCACAAATCGGCATCCTTTCGCGTTCACCAGTCTCTCTGGGAGACTATATCATATCATGTAAACTACTTTGCAGATACAGTCATCCCCGCTTTGCACGACCCCACATAATGCGAATTCGCTACAACACGTTTTTTTTTTTAATGACAAATATACGTATAATTACAATATAATTCTAATGTAAATTCGGCATAGTATCACTAAGCACCGACATAAGTCTCGTATATTTTTTTTAGGAAACCATCAACTCCTCCCCTTAAATTGTTTTCTGATCATTAGGAATACGTTTTTCTTTCAGTTTTGTTCAATCAGTCAGTTAGAACAGGTGTAAAAATGTGCACTGATAACATGTCCAAATCAGCTAAACGTAAATCCTTGCCATTAGAAATTAAAAAAAAATGGAGTCGGGTAATGTTGCAACAGAAGTCGGTCGTGAGTTTAACATATCGAAGGCAACCGTTCGTACAATTGTACAAAATAAAACAAAAGTGTTGCTATCCAGCCACTTCGCGGGTACATCTCTTGATGCTACAAAAGTGAAACGGTCTAGATCCTCTATTATGGAAAAAAATGAATCGCCTATTATCACTTTGGGTTGAAGTCAAGAACCAGCGGCGAATGCCTTTAATCCAGGCTGTTGGTTAATGATAAGTCATGATAATGATGGTTAAAGGTAAGTCTCTGCTTGACTACGTTAAAAAAAGAAGAAAGAATTTTAAAAAACCATTGAATCCAAAGCAAGAGGTTCGTTTGATCGATTCCAACCTTCGACTTCAAGGTAAGTGGACCACATGGAAGCAGCTGATGAATATCCTTCCACATTTAAGCATTTGGTGAACAGGTGCAGCTGTCCCTCTTAACCTTGTTTTCAATGTGGATGAAACATGGCTGTTATGTAAAAAGTTATCTTCACGCACTTTTATTTCTAAAAATGAGTGGTAGGCCCCACTCCTCCAAAGCTGGCAAGGGCCATGTTAAACCTCTTTTGGGGTCTAATAGTAGTGGCGATTTGAAATTAAATCCTCTTTTGATTTACCACTGTGAAAATTCATAAGCAATGAAATTTGATCAAAAAAGATTTGCCCCTCATATGGATATCAAAGAAGGCTTGGGTAACAATGGCTGTGTTTAATGGAAATACCATCCACTTCAAGATGCACAGTTGTGTCATGTGTTAACCAAGGGCCATGACTTATGAAGACAGGATTTTCCTATAAAGATAACCATATCTCCTTCCCATAGAATTATCTTTATTGTTTAATTTTTCCTCTGAACTTGGGTACTTTTTTCTTCAGCAGAGGTGCATTTTTTTTAAATGAAAACTTATTAAATTTGCTTAAAAATCCCCAATTGTGTTATCACACTTCACTTTCATTAGTACCATTCTCTGCTTTTATATTTTTAAGGACCTCAAGTTTGGTCTATTTTCTGTTTTGACGGGTCTAATTGCCCAGGGGATTGGCTATCTATGTGTTGCCAACACAACACATAGAAAGCTAGGAATTAAGAAAAATACACACAGGAGTTAGATAGATAGAGACTCGGAATACAGGCTTGCCCGAAAACAGGTCACATTGAAACTTATTGGAAATGACAGGATAATTCTTCCTGAATGTAGTCAAGTATTGCACCATTCAAGAACATAAACTCGCCTTCAACAAATGTGAACAATTTCAAAACAAACATCCTCTATGTATATTGCAGTCAAAGACACCTGGATAAAATTCAATTCAAGTGAGATGAATCACTCAATTGAGTGTTTTGTTATGGCATCAAAAACAATTGTAATAACCTTTTCTAATTATAGTCACTCAAGCCACATCACATTGTACATATTAATCAGAAAGTTAAATCAAATAATAAATAATTTGTAAGCTTTCTCAATGCACTATTTGGGTATAAAAATGGATAGGCATCTCCATTTCTCTACTCATTTTAGTAATAAAATAGAAAAAGTACGACAAAGGTCTTACCGGCTATCGCACTTGCTAACTTCACCTAACCTGTCACTTCGTCTTAAATTGATGATATATAAATGTGTCCTCTGGCCAGCTCTGCTGTACGGTGCCACGCTATTTACCCACTTGACTGACAATACAGCCAAATGTCTCCAACACTTCCAGAATGGAATCATGCGAAAAGTGGTCCGACATACCTCTTTCGAGAGGTTGAAGAACGCTGACCTGCACCCGTTGCTTGGTGTGCCGTCGGTGGGTGAGTTCATCCGCCGGAGACACATTAAGTTTTTTGACTCGTTGCAGCACCTGACAAATCCAGTGTTTAACACTATGACCCCACCACCCCTCCCGCATCGATGGCAACAGACTGTCGGGGAAAAATTAGTATGTAAGTTAGTTCTAAGGTTGATCAAAAAGGTGAGCCCCATCACCTTATTAGTTAGTTTAGTCAAGTCACATAGAATGTATATCATTATACTTGTTTATTCATTATATAATTTCTATAAAATAACAAAACCTGTATATAATGTAGTGATGCTACAGGAAATACAAAATAATTTGTAAATAGATTCGCCTGAGGATCTATAATTATCTGTAAATTTAAAGGGGCTAAGGGAAAAAAAAAAAAAAAAAAATTATTATTTTTCATAAGGCTGGTTTTATTTTTAACATCTCTGGGACATTAAGTACAAAGCATGTGGAAAATATCACCCTTCTATATGAAACTGATAGCAAAGAACTGCTAATATACTTTTGATGACTTCACATTAGTTATAACATATAATATTAATCAGTATATGTATTTCTTAAATTTCATAACCTTCTCATTTTGATAGAATAACATATATATATATATATTTACTAATAACAATTAATTTATAAATGACCCTTCATTACTTTTCATGGGGCTGGTTTTATTAAAAAAAAAAAAAACTGGTCGACTTTAAGAGTTGTGAATAACCATTGAAAATATTACATATTGCTAATCAGAACGTTGAAATAATTTGAAAACCCCAATCAAAATTATAGAAAGATATTTGCTTTGTTGTAAAATCTAATTGATTAATGACACTCATGTTTCTAGTTTGAACTGGGGACTCGCAAAGACAGACCCATGGCCGAAGTTTTTCTCGAACCCCTCTCCCAACAGTTATAGAACTGCAGGTAAAATCGTGTCATCTGGAAAAATAACTTTTCCTCAATCATCTAATTAATGTGTACTCCTAATAAAAAAAAAACTCTTCTGCTTTGCTGGCGACTTTAGCCTAAAAAAATCCTCCAAAATTCATTTCACTGTACACTAGCTAACAGTTGCAATGTTTGTGTTACTTCCATAGCAGTAGAAAGGCAATTACATAAAATATTCATGACAATAAAACAGTCACTCTTCATGGATTTGAGTAGTATGAGTGAAAACATTAGGGCTTATAAATTTGATAAAACAAAAAACCACAACAGTTTATATAATTAAAAAAATATATTGTAATATTATTTGTTTTTAAATAATTTATTTTGATGTTACATTGGTTTAATGTAGATAGTTACCAGTAGAGCGCCTCTTAACTAAGAATATACAACAACACAAGTGAAACTAAAATATACAACATTTACTTATTTACATGTAGCACAACATTCTACTACACAACATTAACTCGGCTCGCAGACTGCATAATAAGATTGCTGATTAAATTGTGCTATGTACAATGTAAATACATCAATTTTGTATGTAAATATAAATGTTATATAGCATATATATAAACTTATGTAGACAATAAAAATAATTAAAAAAAATTGCAACAGGAAAATAAAAAACAGTAATATCATCTGGTCCATCACTTAACAGGCATAATTTATTAAGGTGTTAATATAGCCTAATGACTAATCCATATCCATAAAACATTAAATCATGCTTACAACAACATAAATGATAAATAATGAGTGGAAGAGTAAGTTGAAGAAGAGCAGAGATATGGTGATAATTTTAATGTCATCCATCAATGGGACCGATAGTGATCTCATAATGTAAAGGTTTAGAAATTGACTTGCTGTCTGAAATGTTTCTGCAACTTATTACCTTTCACACCCAATCTCATTGCCATCTTCGACTGAACTGCCTTCATATATTTGATGTCTTTAGCTTTCCTGCAACAAAAAATAACTAAAATAAGTAAAAACAAAATTTGCTATTGTTAGTTATCGTAGTTAATCAAAGGTTTTAACAACTTTTTAAAATAATAATAAAGAAAAACTAAATCTAGAGAGATCAGGAGGTCTTGTGTTTGAATCTTTTTCACTATATGTTTTCTGTTGAGATGCACCTAGGGTGTTGTCTTAGTTAAACTCTCTCAGTTTATTCACACTATCCTCTGCCATATAAACTCACTCCATTTTTTTACAAGTCAGGTGAGTTTTTTTACTTATGACTGTCAGATGAGGAGCAAGTGATCCAAAGTCAAATACATAGCGAAAATTCTAATGTTAGGCTTCTATCCCACTGGAAGCACCTACGAGCGACAGCAGGCAACTGTCTATATACTATTGATGATGGTTTGAAAGATATTCCTTACTTATAGTTCCAAAACGAATGTTACATATTATTTATCAGGATTTCGAGATATTTAATTTGACACCTCAATATGATTTAAGTGTTTAATACTATTTAATTTAATGAGGACCCTTCATTATTGTTATTAGACCTGATTTCATTTTTAACAGTGTGGGGAATCAAATGGGACAACCATACAAAATATTAGGTCTTCAAAAAACATTGGTTAAGCTAAAGTTGTGAATGTTAATGACATTCTGCAAGTAAAATTTAAATAATCAAAACCCAATTTCCCTCCAAATTTAGCTTATTGATTAATAAGCACAAACATCTATAAAAATTCAAATTCATTTTAAGATTCGTCAATTTCACGATTTTACTACCCTCTTTTTTTTTGTTATAGGCCTCTTAACTTCCTAATGGAAAGAGTGACAAGTTTTGTTTGGATGCAGTTCTAAAGGGGATAAAACCCCAAATATATCATATGCTATATGACTACAACATTCTTAAACGATTCTCATTCCAAAACACAAACACCAACAAAATTTAACTGCTCTGTTCTTATTAACAAATTATTACTATGACTACTACTGACATATGTTTGCCAGATTTGGATTTGGAATTAACAACTTCACACAGACAATTAACATTTCAAAACAAAGTGCTATCAATGGTTCCTCAATTCTCTGCAGTTTGTTAGAAACCAATAAATTCAGGATGAAGTAAAATTTCCGACCTAACAAAGCTTTTATTTATTTTATTATCATCTTCATGTTGAGGTTGGAAGGAAACTTTTCAGACCACCTGTGTAGGATTCACCTCTGAATGAGCCCATTCAGGGGCTGGTTACTAGATTATACTAATAATTAAGATAAATCTCAACAAAGTGTTGTTTTCTCTCGTCCCCAATAGCACAAGACTGCTTAGTTCTAAATATTACATTAGAAACAAACTAAAATTAATAGTAATTTATGAGTAACATATAATAGAAAAAATCTATACCTGACAGCAACTGCCTTGTCTGTTTCCATCCAGCCAAGAGCGCGGTATGTTGACATAATTTTGTTGATCTTGTTTCGCTTGATCACAATAGCACGATTACTGTCGTAGTGTTGTCTAAAAAAAAAAAATATCTCTTAATTTAAAATAACTACTTTGGGGTTTCCTTCGAAAGATTATCACTCCAATAACCTTTCAGAGGTTTAACAAAACCAGATGAAAAGATTAGACATTGAAGTGTCAACTGGCTCAAAAGGAGTGACTCTGTTAGAAAGAGCATCTGACTGAAGGTCAGAATGTCCCAGGTTCAAGTCACAGCCATGTCACTATATTTTAATAATAATTCTAAATGATATTCAATTACTTGTAATAGGCCATCAAAGATCGGTGACCAACAGTACCACCAGATGGAAGAGTGAGCTCATAAACTCCTTGTGTGTCTATCTCAGGGATGTCAACCTCTTCATCAGAATCCTTATCGTTGTCATAGTCTGGATAACTTTTAGAATAATTGTAGAAAGGGTGGAACTCAACAAGTGTATGCCCTTCGTGTAAAACTTTGCAATGCCCCTTGTCCCTCATGTGGCCCTGCGCTGCCTCCATAGAATGGAACCCTCTCCCGGTGGTATTGCACCACAAGCACATAAAAAATTGGCACACTTTTTCTCCTAAATAAAGCAAAAGATTCCTCAGATCTACAACATATTCTATATCAGGTACAAAGAATGAATGCTTGAAAGACATGTGCTTGAGATTTTTGGTCATCGAACTGCTGTGATGGCTACAAAAAAGGCAGTTGTTCTTTAAAATAGGGTTTTCCTCACTTATCTCATTTTCTTCGTCCTCGTCTTCCCAGTCCTCAGAATCGACATCCTCAATGTCGGAAAACTCTTCCTCAATGTCAGACTCTTCCTCAATATCAGGTTCATTTTGAACATCTTTTACATTGCTCTTTCTAGTTTCTTTTCTAGCCTTTTTTGTCTGAATGGAAGCAGAAATAAGGTTCTCATGATTGACAGAGCTTGGCAAATTGCTAAGGGCACCTTTGTGTTTCTTTGAATTCAAGTGGTTGTCAATAGCTTTTCTGCATGAAAACGTTTTTTTACATAATTTACAGTATATGGGAGTATTCTTAGACTTATTCTCTTTCTGTTCCTTTTTCAGTGAAATTTTCTTTTCGAATTCCTCATATGTGAAAGGATCCCAGTTCATTACTTTCCGTTTCAAGTTGTGTTTATGCCAGTCGGATTTATAGTGAGACCTGTGAGTTTCGGCATCAGAAAATCCTACCCTGCAGCTCATGCACGTAAAATTAAAATCCATTCTAAAAGCAGATAGAGAAGTAACAAATAAAAAACACGCCACAAGTTGTAACCTCGTGCTAACACACAGCAACTAACGATTTAATATTTTTGAATAACGTTACTAGCTAAAAGCTACTGTAGCGCATTCTCTCCCAAAACGTAAGAACGATAGTTATCGAGAATGGCCTAGTGAACTGTTAAAAGCGCTTGTGTATAATCAAAACGTATGCTCTAACTATGGGTTATACCTACCTGAAAAAACATACTTAGTTCATTAAACCATTTTGGCCACTAACAACTGACAGGTTTTTTTGTGAAAAGACAACACTGAAACAACATCATTATTCTGTACACAGTCTAACCATATTCAAAAATTTGAATGTTATTGAGTTATTCATTAAAACGATAAAAAATATTCTTCATAATGAAATAATAGCTCATTTTAAATAATTATTGTAAAAAAGATAAGTAGCATAATGATAGTGTTAATCATTAAGACAGTGAAAAGGGTAGGGGTAGAGGGGAGTGGGTAGAATTTTCCTGTTACATGCTGGTTATTACGTTCACCATTCGTTTGTTTTATATTCACCAACTCAGTGTAAGTAACCATGAACGGTTTTCTCTTGGCCTCTTATGAATTTTCTGATAGAATCTTAGCATTTTTTCAAATATTCTCTAACGCTTTCGTATTTTATTGCTTCCAGCTTGTTTAGTGGAACCTGGTAGGATCCACTAACTCATCCATCTGCTACCTAGTCTCCGAGTTTGTCATCTAGTCTATCCTACCGTCCCGGAGGGCGTTACCTATTTATATGACTTTTCTTAGCAATAGAGGTGAGGGATTTTTTTAATCGTATATAATGAATTTAAGCCTTTAAACAACAGGTAACATGAGTGGCCACCATCTCCATATTGGCCACAGCTCTATTTATAGGTTAAGCCCTAAAATGTTTCTCAGGATTTAATTAGTTTTAAAGGTACCATGGAAAATATTTCTAGTTATTGTATGATTGAAAAATGATAAGCAGATTTCATTCACCACTATGGAATTTTAGGTTATATTGTTTTTTCAATAATCTTGCATCATGCATATTTCTAGTAGCACTAGGAAATTTTGAATGTAGTTTAACAAAGTTACTATGTTTAGACACATCAAGTGAACAAATAAGAAATATATTGACTCAAGAATACCAAAATCCTACTTCCCGAACATCCTTCTTAGAAAATTAATTCATTTTCTGTAACAGTTCCTTATGTGAGTGAGTAATTGGCAATTTTAATTAGTATTATATTAACCATAATTTAGTCATTATTTAAATGTTACTTAATTGAAGGACCAGATATCATCTAGGCAGTACTCAATTGAGTTGTGCGTTGAAATCATTTAAATTATGATAAAATTGAACCAATCAATTTTTAATGAGTTTTCATTATAGAAGCATGATTGCAAAGCTTCTCGGATCATCTTTGGTCACTAAAAGCATGTAAATTACTTCAAACTAATACATTGTCATTTAAAGTTTAATGTGTACTCTCGGTTGTATTTCTTGGTTTAGCTGCTGTCCAGTTGAACTTCTGAATAATGCAATTCATTTAAGTTCATTTTTCTATTCTAATATACTGTTGTAAATTAAAAATATTGTAGTTGTTTAAAATTACATAATCTTAATACATTTGGGGTCAAGGTCGCGTTTTTTTTTTTTAATAACTTGCTAACAACTTTTCATTGTATCTATATCCTTTTTGGTTGATTTTTAAGTATGAATGTCAGTCTATCTTTGAGCATAGTATTCAGGCTAAAAATTACTACATAATCTACTCTTTGATTTCTGTGAAAAAATGATTGTTACTTCCTTATTACTTTCCTTAATATACCTTCAAAAGATGAAGCTTTTGAGTAAGTATACTGCAACAGTTACCTATCTACAAATGTCTTATATATTTATTAATCATACTATGTAATAGATTTTTGTATTAAATAATAGTGTTGACAAATTTAAACAATAATTTTTCTACTGTAGGTCATCAGTGAAGGTTTATTAAAATTAAATGATTGGTCCAAACTTGAGCCAGTAGTAGTGTTCCTCTTGTGTTGAACCATATGCTGACAAGTGAGACCATATGCTGAGAGAGTTCATTACCCGGATACATTTCCATGCATGTCACTACGAGTATTTTTTTTTTTGTACTCCTTTTATGCACTCTTATAATTAATTTTATTCAATTAACTCATTTTGATATTTAATAAATATTACATTCTGTCAAGGATTATACAGTGGTCTCTATTCATAGACTGGACTGTTTATTTATTTTATATATATATATATATATATTGCATATGAAGTGATATTCATATATCATGTATATTGACATTTTTAGCTTACTTATGAATCAGTATTTGTTTGGCTAATAATGTCAGTAACGGCATTATTTCAAACCATTTTTTAGGTTATCCACATCAGTAAATTTTATTTTGTTTTTTCATGATGTTATCAAATTAATCTTAATTTTCTTATTCTGTTTTATAAGTATTTATTAGATTTGTTCAAGTGAATTTTTATGTTCCTCTTTTTCTATCATCTTCTTGATAAGTTGTTACAGGAGAAAATTCTATTTTTAAAGTAGATTGATTAAATAGTTTTTAAATATCAATTTTTTTTGTTGAATCAAAAGTTGATTTCCTTTCAAATTTTATATTCCATGTATGGTGCCAACAGCTTACATTCATCATATTTGTTAAAATTAACAATTGTTTGTACTATTCCATATTTTTTGGATTAAAGTTTATATTGAAATTCAAACAAATTGCAATTTTGTTATCTGCACATCTTCAAGTTCAGTTTCATAGTTAACTTCTGGAAACTAGGGTCTGGAATATAAAAATATAATACATTTTATTTGTTTTATCAGCTTATCATTTATTGTTTATCAGTTTGTGTTCCGATTTTAACTAACTTACTAGGTTAGTTAGTTTTCATTTTATCCCATTCTTAATTACGAACACATTCAACAGAGGATTGCAAAAATATTTCAAACAATTAATTTTTGTGAGCCAACAATGGTTATTACATATTTACCAAATTTTAATTGGTTTTTGTCAATTTTTGTTGAAATTGCTGAGGCGTTCAAACAAATTGTTACCGTCGTCCCAGCATATTTTTTCTTTAGCTAATTATTTTTAACAAATAACATTTTGTTCCAAAGTAATTTATAGTTTTTCACAATCTACATCCTATGTTTCTTTAATGTATATCTCAACGAAAAAATGAAAGCATTCAAAGTTTTAGCCAATCATTCATGAAAGTCCCCCCCCACACCAGTTATTCGGGTTTGTCAGCACTTAGTGTCTGTGTTATGTTTGTTCAACAATACAAATATAATCCATTCTATCTGAAATCTTAAGGTACATTCCACAACTCCTCGAAATATGCTTATTATGTTTTATTGAGATACAATAGCGGTAAGTAATTAAAAATGAAAAAAAGTCGTGCCGTTAAGCTAACTTCCCCAGGTCCCAGCTCTAGATGATTTTTAGTTCTGATTTTTCCTCATTGTTGAAGACACTTAAGAGACGGTAATGGATAAATAAACTCAAAGGGGATACAAACTTTAAAGTTTAGGGAGCTGATATCAATGCTATTTTGGTTATTGCTGTAGATATTCAATTATTTTTATTTGTTAAAAAGGAGATGTTAAATGACTAAGATAGTTTAAAAAAAGAAATGAAGTATTTTTGACCAACAGTACAGAGTAGTATTCATAAATCTTCTAATAAGTATCGAAGAAACTCTGGCCCAGTGAGTCTCTTGCTGCATTCTCCCTTCACTTTCTAAGTCCTTAATTTCCTTTATATATTCTTCTACTAATGGTACATTTAAGAGGTTGAGAATAAATTTATTCTCATGTAGAGAATTAATTGGATTATACACTGTACTTTAAAAAAAACTTGTCTTTCATTATTCGGGAAAGGTCTGTTTTATTGCTAATTTTTTTAAAGTTAATAAATCGATGGTGTTTACTCGTCTTTTTTTTTTTTTTTTTTTTAATAACAAAAATAAGTAGCCTTCTGCACGATATGGCTATCAAGATTTCATTTACTTTTAAGGGTTTGTTTGGTCACGCGAGATCGAAAGAACGAACCTTGAAGAAATTAGGGTTTCATGGAATAACTTGTGTTGAAGAAAAATATGAATTTGTTTTTAACAGGTGAATGATGATTAAGGGTACGTCAAATGTGAGGTAATATCTTTTTTTTTTTTCTATTAGAAAGTACACAAGGCTCCACTCTTTTCAAAAATTAGTGGCAAAGTTCGTATCGTAGGGAGAGGGCCCCACTGTCAATGTGACGTAATTCTGCATGTCACAGGCTTGGGATAGTGAAACTTTAAATTGAGCGGAACGAAGACTGTTAAAGTGGTTCATATTTGAAAGCTCACAATTTTGTTTTATGTATGTAGTTTTATATCAGATCTCGAAAGTTAGCGGACTACGCTTCAATTAATATCTAGAAACAATCACCGTGATCGCAGCGAATCCTTGTGTATTCGTTGAATATTCACAATAATCAATCGTTCAAACATAGTACTCAATTCCTTTTCTATTAGTATTTATACTATTAACTTATTCATCGCGTTTAAATTACACCACAAACAAGGCTTAAATAAAAATAACTTTGAAGTCAGAATGTTGAGTCTGTGGAAAGTAAAAGTTAAAGGAATGGAATCTTAAAAACGTTGAATACATATAAAATGCCTTCTGGTAGGTTGGTTAGACAATGACTTTCTAACGGTCGTAATAAACTCGACGTAATATACTTGCAGGAAGGGAGAGGTTATTATTTCTTCTTTTCACCCTACGTAACCTGAAAATGCTGGCTATGGGTCAACCCACAATTCAGGGCTTGGAGTGAAACTAAATTGTCGAATCAAAAATCTGAAGGTTTCGTCATTTTTCCCATTTCATGTCATTTCGATTAAAACAGTTACTTACAGCTTTTAATTTCTAAAAGGGAATCTAAAATACATATATTTACAAAGTTCTTGTTTCAAATTTTTAAGTGGAAAAAAATAAAATAAATTACTCTTGATAGATTTTTAAACCGCCATGAAAAATAATCTTCATTGATATTGGCCTTGTATGTTTTCCTATCTTTCACACTTCAGGATTTATTTTTATTGCCTTCTGGTTATGTAACTCTTCGATGTACAGTTTTTATATGCTGTACGGTCACAGCTCCGAAACGAGTTATATCGCCTCGAACAAATATTCATTTTATCTATTGAATTTTATAGTGCAAACTATCGTAATTTGTATCCTTTCCTATTGTTATCTGCTTCTCTCTTTTTCTTTCTTTATAACCATTGATTTTTCGCTACGTTTACTTTAGAGCTATAAAAATAACTTATTTACTGAACTTGATGAAATTTTATATATGTTGTTCGGCCTAATTACTTACTAAACTAAAAATCGATAATTTCCTATTGCGAAGAGCTCTGCTTTGAAACACGTACATTTGCGGAAATTTAAACAATAAATTCCTCGACAACTCAACATATCCTCAGTATAGCGTGTTAAAATATTATCGCGTATAAACCATGAAATATATATAGGTTGTACTTTTTTTTTTTGTTCTATTAAGCAAAACAATTTAGTTTGAATGGTAGGATTATTTGCTCAAACCATCCGGATTCCCGGGGGGGGGGGGGGTTCGTGTCCTATCGGCACACTTATATCCAAGAACATTAACCTCGTTGTTACAGTGATAAGAGTACTACTCTCTAACCATTTAGCTTTGATAATGAGTCTACGTGGCAGCTCTTACCTCAAGCTGTTCCCATCGCATTTTTTTTTTTAATAATTCAAAAAGTACTGTGCGCTTCTGTAAGAAAAAAAAAAACCTATAGAGCTCCTTAGATTTCGGGGAGTTCATTTCAGTATGTATTTGTTGGGATGTTGGCTTAAGTTGATAGAAGAAAGATGTTCATAAAATGTATTAGTTGACGACGGTTTAAAGTAATGTGTATGTCTCGATGAGGCACCGATCACAAGAAAAGATCAAGTCAGTGACACACGTGACGTGTCAAGTTTCAGGTAATTCACATCTTATTTCCAGTGCATACAAAAACTTGATGCTGACTTTCAAAATATGCTTAAACGTTCAATTAAATCTTTATTAATATAAATATTCCCACATTAAAAGAAGAGTCGTTTTTGTCCACTTACTAAGAAAACTAATATCGATAACCGATGACCCAAAAAACGTGTAATTTACGGTTAACACAGTAAAGTAGTTTTCTCTTCAATGATTGAGGGGTTGAGAAATACAGTGGCATACCTCAGCCAAATTTAAGAAGTGAGTTACGCCGTAATTTAGCATTAGAAAAACATACTCTGTTTAGATCCATTGTAAATTAATTCATAGTTCGTTTGAATTCCGCTAGTTGGGATGTTATTTTACAATGTTGCCACGTGAAGATCATGCATGTATTTAGGTAAATAGTGGTGTAAGTCAAGTTGCGCCCTTCAAACATAGTGAAACAGGTGAATAGTGTTGTTAATGAGGATAGATTAGCTTCATTACAGCACTAAAGCTATGAATGGGGGAAAAATAAAAGGAAACTTTTGTTGTTTCGGACACAAATGTGCAAGTGTCTTTTACATCAAACTTTTCATGTTTTAAAACTTACTTATGCCACTGTATTTCTTATCCCCCCAATTGATGATTTTTTCTTGTTATAATATTAAAATACTGGTTAGTAACTTGATAGTGAGATGTTTGATTGTAATGCCGGATATATTCGGTTCGATAGAAACATTTGCAATTGCCAGTGAGTTTCATTCTTAGGTATTTTAGTTAAGTTTTGATTCTTTGCTGATAACTAACAATACACAATTCGGGTGTGTAGCAAGTTTGAGTAAACGATTTCATGAATCTCTCGTTTCTAAACATGTTAAATTCATCGCTGAGAAATTATTATGTGTTGATACTATATATACAATATTTTTATGATTATTTTTAAGTGATTATCATCATTCATTTAGTTTGATTGTTTGCTGGGTTGTGTTTCTAGCCGGCCTGGGCCGCGGGTTGGACAAGCCTGCTTTAAAGTTTTAGATTTCCCTTGAAATGAGGTCGTGATGTCCACTGTAACACTCGTGATTAGTATTTGTGAGTAGCTAAGACTGTCTACATGCAGAAATTTATCACTTCAGTATATCCTTAAATTAATTAACTGTATAGATTACATGCATATGGGGTAAACTAGACAGTTTTTATCGTCCTTAAGGCAATGTACCAGTTATATACTCATACACAAATACATTTATATGTTTACAGTTTTAATATCTTTCAACTTAGTTGACTTCAAGATTCACGAGGAATGTTCTCCCCCCCCCCCTATATGTAAAACTGAACATTTACCTAAAAGCTTATTTTATTCAATTGAAGATTTGGGTTTTGATAAATGCCTGGTTAACCCTAAAGCGAAGGATGTAGCTCAGGCATGTGCCTCTCTTTTGAGATCTACATAAGCTACAGGAGGAGCTCATTGAAAGAAGATCCACTTAGTCGAGTTGCATTCACATAACGTCCGCTCTAGGGAAAACGTGTTACGGCAACCGATTGCGAAATTAGTTTCATTCCGCTCCTAACGATTAGCTTGTGTAAAAAACAGGCGTAACCTAAATACATCGTGGATGTGAAAATGAAAGCAACGATTTTTATCATGTTTAGTTGGTGGTAAGCGTAGAAAATTGATGACCGATATTTTTTAATCTTATCGTATCTTCATAAAAGAAGTCACGCGGTGGGTCCAGAGGGCTCATGTACATGTGTTAGTTTAGTGACCAACTATAGCGGGTTTCGGTTGTCTGTCGGCACTTAGGTGATTAGTAAGTTGTCTTATCAGAATGATTGTATAAGAAAAGCACTAGAAGAATCAATAAATGTGAAAAAAAAAACCTTTTATTTTACTTTACAATACAATATTCCTCAAATTACAATACATTTAAAATAAAATTTATTCTATACATTTGTTTTTCCGTGGAGACGCCTAGGTTTTTTGTTGTATGTTTTACTATATGTATCTATAGGCATAAAAACATTTTGAACCCATCCAATTAATCTTTCGTATGGCACAAATAACGATACTTGTGACCGCGATGAAACGCTCTGAAAGATAAACGTGCTTTATCTGTGACGTGCCGAGATGCCAGCCGCATCAAAGGCAATTACGAAGTCGACGGGAGCCTGAATTACTCAAGCGCTGATTAGATAGAATCTCTGACGGTGAAATATTTCCACTATCTTGTGTCTGCCATCTGGGTAGACAGTACAGGCGGCCTACTGTCTAGCCCGTGTGTGGGGTTCCCTGTTGCCTCTTCGGTTTCTACTGGATCCATGCAGTCAAGTACAGTATAATCTCGCTAATTCGTATCCTCACAATTCTTAATTTCTCTCTTATTCGTAATAAACTGCCGGTCTTGCAAAAGAGCCTTTATTCGTATTAAAACAACGCGTTTCGTGATTTCATGCCCAAGGCCACTTAAGAGTCTTATAAATTGTCTCTGTTTGTTCGGCAATCTCGTTTATTTGAGAGAAAAAAAAACCTTACCACTCTTCAATTCACAATCACGTTTGTTTACACCTTTTTCTGTTATATTGGATTTAATATCCTTTTTTTTTTTTGTACCTCAGTTCAGTTTGGTTTCACCACGAGTTAAAACCGCGGCCCCATAAGTGTGTCCATTTGTGAAAACAACTGATAAATGAAAGCAAAAGAAAATGATAAAAGCAGATTGCGAAATGTGGCAAACCGCTTTCTTCCATTACTGACGTCGATTTTAAAGATAATGAAGGTAATGTTGCGAACCTTCAAGCAGTAAAATGAAACTGCAAAAAAAAAAAAACCGCGTGTTATCTGAACTTGAACGATCAGTGTCATTTTATGACCAGAAGTGATGTAAATGACGATGTTTTATCGGCTATTGTAGCCCAATTGATCATGCGTGCCAACAATCCCGCCGTCAAGAAAAAACTGATATCTTTAATATATTAGGTGTTTTTTTTTATCAAGAATAACTAAGTACGTTCGCACATATTTTAGTTTGTTGCTTTGTATATATATGGACTTTATAAAAACTGATAATCCTGTTTTTTCCTTTGTTTTCCTTTATTTTTCCCACATCCTATTTTTATAAGTTAGAGAGCTAAGAAAAAAAAAAAATCCTTCTTTTTTTTACCCTCAATAATTCTTAATCTCGCTATTTTGAAAAGCTCGACAATTCGTTACTAACCCTGGGTCCCTTTGCCCATTTCGGAATTTTACAGCATATGCAAGCATCGTGGGAGTGGCAGGGTATATATAGCCTGATCAACATTTTGTCAATGGGAAACAAATCTGGTCAGTTAGTCCAGGGACCAGAACAATTGCCTAGATTGGGGTTGTATATTAACGGAATAAAGTACATAGAAGATGTATTACAAGAGCGTGTCGGATAATTATCAAGTAATACCTAAATTATCAATTGAGCATTTCAACTAGGAGTTCTAGAATCGCCGAACAATGAGAAGAACAGATTGAAGGAGTAATAAAGAGATTTTAAAAGAAATCTCTTAAACGAAATTCGCCGGTGAAGAGGGGTAAAAACAGTTTTTAAGCAAATCAAGTTAAGCTTGGAGGCACTGACGACTAATGACTAGGTCCGAATCATCCGGGGAGAACGCTTCACGAATCCCGAATAGGAAAATTCTCCTCCCCAACGCAATCGGAACTGATCTAACTGAGGTCGGGTTTAATGCAGAATCCTAGTATTATTAGTAATGGGGGGGGGTGTAGATTCCACCCTCCTTAGCAGTGGTTATTAACTGTTATAAGTATTCTGGGATTTATTACAAGAGTGTGTTTTCTTTTAAAATCTCTTTATTACTCCTTCAATCTGTTCTTCTCATTGTTCGGCGATTCTAGAACTCCTAGTTGAAATGCTCAATTGATAATTTAGGTATTACTTGATAATTATCCGACACACTCTTGTAATACATCCCATTAAAATAGCTAAGTGCAAAAACATATAGCTCGTGCACTCCACAATATATTAGTAGTCAAGATTACCATCAAATGCTGAATAAGACATAAAATTGCAAATCGAGCGAAATCCCCCCCCCCCATAAAATCGTGATTTTATTTCTTATTGACAAAATGATATTGATCATTCATATTAATCAAGTATGCATATTTTTATTGTTTTTGGCATCAAACAACTGCAATTGGTTATTGATGCATTGCTATATGAAAGGAGTCGGAGGATGTGTGCAAAAATCATGTTGGCTTTCAAAAAGTGTCATCCACTATCCTCCGATGTTGAACATACTATATTCACATTCATGGGAAAGCCCAAATCCTTCCCAGCCCTCGGAATATTGTAAAAATCTGTTAAAGGAGCATACAAATTCTATGGATAAGGGGTTAGTTCTTAAAAATGGCAGGTGGATGATAAAAGTAAATCATTTTCATCCTCATTGAGATAGTGATACCTGATCTACCGGATAATGCGGAATCGTAGTATTAGTAGTAATGGGGGGGGGGTGCAGAGTCCACCCTCTTAAGCAGTGGTTATATTCTTTGTCTCCATAACTCCATACGGATCATTTATTCGATGTTCTACTGCCTCATTTGCTCCAACTTCAAGTCAGAGCAATAGGATATGAGTGGATAGTGGTATATATAGTAGTATATGGTAGATATGAGTGCTAGGAGATAGGAGTCGAGTTTCCTTTCCTCGAAGCGGAAGGAAACTGCAGCCACTGCCCCTTATTGGTTTCGAAACTAGAACCTTTCGAGTATGTATACCACTAGACGTTGAGGTGACATATTTTAGTTAGTGAAGCATCTGCAAACGGAAGTGGGTGGCCCCAGATATGATAAACCCGCACTTCCTGCTCTACTTGAACTCGCTGACAATTTCCTACAATTGGCTCAGCTAGTACAGTCTATTCATCTCATGAGTTGATAAATGTGTACCATATTAAAGAGTCTGCGGAAGTTACACCAAACGTATGGTTGGTATAGTTGGCAACGGGGGAAGGATTTCCCTGGCTTCTTTTGTATGTATATTTCACTTTTTTTTTTTGTTAAAGAGAAGAAAAAATGCAAAAGTTTCACTATTTTTCGTTCTTTGCCTCCATAACTACTCGATTATCGGACCATTTCCCTTTGCATTCCATTTTGAAGGGGATGAAATCCCCGATCCGTCTCCGGTTTTTTCAAACAGAGGAAGAATTTAGCTTTCTTCTTTCTTTCCTGTTTTTTTCAGTCGTGGAGGTCTACAAATATGAATTTGGTTGTGGTCGGTTTAACAATGGTAAAGGTCAACCATTGTTAAACCGCGGTACTCATCGGTGAATGTGCTGGAGGGGCGAGGCCATCCCCATTCGTCTTTCTGTCTGTGTGATCGTAAAAAAAATACATTTGATTGAAATTTTATTAGCATATTCAACAAAACCTAAATATTTCAGTCATAATATAATAGAGATAGAAACTGCATAAAACTTCTTAAATACATAGCGCTACTATTTAAAATGTTTATTTCTTCTCTATGCTTACGGAAGCACTATAAATGGTAACGCAATAAAAAAAAAAAAAATAATCACATCGTTCGTTTGAGCCAATAGGGCTCGTTCGCTTACAGGTATTTAATTTTGAATATATGTTTAAAGGTCGATCTAATAAAGTGATTGGCGTGGTGTAACGACTAAAATGAATTTTTTAGAGCAAAATTATTGAGCATTTTTTCATAATTATTTAATAAAAAAAACTCACGCCGAGCCCTCCCGACTACCTTTCATTCCCCCCCCCCCCCTTCAATTTCAACTTCCATGTATCGTTTATAAGTATAATTCATAAATAGATATTTGTTCATAATTATCAAGAAGGCCTATTGAATCAACTGGTCTTTTTTTGGGGGGGGGGGGGGTAATCTTCATGTGTGAAAATCTCTTTGTATAAATAAACATATTTATGTAATTCACTTCACAACATGTGCCTTCTGTTGAAGTGTCTTTGATATATTGTATAATTTATATAAAGGACGTTAGAGAATTTAAATCTATTGTCAGTCATCAACGGAGTCAGCTATTACGTCAACTGCCGAAGGTCTGACGTAATCAGAAATTCAATTTGTTGTTTGTTAGCGACGAACGTATTCAAAACGGTATTTGGTCGAGTTTTGTTTCATAATTTATTTAGTTTTTTGTTGGTTTTTACGTTCTCATTTATAATATTATGAGTGGCTAGCTATAATAAGACGTTCCATTGATACACAATAACGCATAATTTGCTTTAGCAGGGATGAGTTAGATCGCGGAATCAACTAGTTTCTGTAGTTTACAGAACAATCTTTTCTTTTTTTTATCTGAAGCCCGCCATGGCATGATTATCAAACCCTTCATCAAATTAAATAACATTTTTTAAATAGGGAGCTCCCGCTATTAATTTCCCAATAATTTTGTTTTTGAACCTTTAGTCTTGAAGCCTCAAGTAGAAATTACTGTCTGTAATTTTGAACACCAAAAAGGCCACAGAAAAAATGTTTCCTGAATTGATATTTAACATTTAAGGTTACATTCTCTCCCATAGGGTATGGAAGAAATTAAAGACTGCGACTCAAACAGAAATTCAATATTACCCTACATTATAAACTGAAAGCAAACTACAGGATTCGCATATTTAATACATACGTCCCAGTCGATATTAATAGATTTTTTTTTATCCATGCATGAGCCTCTAGTAAGTTTCGAATATATTCAGCTACGCTTTCGTAACCTAATATTGGGTTCGTTCGTACAAGGATAGCTCAAAAGACCTTGAGAATGGGGGTGTTTATAACTATCCGTTTTCATTGGATATCGATTATTCAAAATTGTAGGATTAATAGCTAACTAAAAGTGAACCAAAATTAGTAGATTTAAAAAAAATTCAATTAAAAATTTTGGAACTCATCAAAAATTATATATTTTTAATTGGATGATTCTCTATAATTCAGGCAACTTCAGTAATTCATAAATTCCTTAGTAACAGCATTAACCATTAATTTGTCAATAACTTAAAGTAATGCAGTTCGTATTTTTTTTTTTTTTTTTTTTTTTTTCAATCCCCTTAAAAATGACAAAATTATTATTTACTATAGATTCTCAGGCGAATCTATTAACATATCACGTTTTATATGTCCTGGACCATCGGTACATTCTATACAAGGTCTGAATTCGGTATAAAAGTATGCAGTTCGTAATTTTTTGTTTTCCCCTAAACCCTTTAAATTTTAATGCAATGTGTAAAAATATGAACAAAATAATTGACAAATTTTCTCCTCTTTCTACTATGCGCAGATGCATTTAAAGGAGGTGGGGTTACATAAAATCAGATTGAAGTTAATAGGAAAATAACATGAATACAAATCTAGGTGATGGGGCTCACCTTCAGTTTAACATTAAATGCAGTTCGTAACTGTCAAGTGCATAAATTTAATTTATTGAAAATTTGTGACATTTGCGAGACCCGCGGCATTTATAGGATTTTTTTCGGTCTATATTTAGAGTTTTACCTAATCTGTAAAAAATATCTAGGTTACTTACGCATATGTATATAATATGAAATAATACAGAATTTTGTACTATCTAAACATGCCCTTGGTTGAATAGATTAGCGAACCGTTAACAGGACTATTGCGTAGGTGTCTGAGGATCGATTGTGCGCTAGCGGTTGATATTATTAATAATATCACCAGCCGGGGGCAAGATGTCGGCGAGTTAAATAGTCAGGATGAGTTAAATGGAGGCGAGTTATATAGGTGGAGGGGGGAGGTAGCTGGCGGTGGGAGCGTAAAGCGTTTATGCAGGTCTAAGTGAGCCTTAGTGTGGTCTGTGTGTGTGTCCGTCAGGGTATTTATGTGTGTTTAGTGTATGTGTGAGTATAGACGGGCGCATACACAGCTATGTACAGATGTATTAGGATCGATGTGAGTACTTTGAGGCGGTGGTGACCTTGCCTGGAGACGGGTCGATGGGCCCCGCGCCTGCTCAGCAAGCCTGTGTAGACCCCGGGGTCCTCTTGTCAGCCACTCGCACCGTATCCACCGTCGGACATATGCTGTCAACAGGGTCCAGCCACACAGGTGCGTAATGTACTGTCGTATATCTGTCTGACTGCCTCATCTCTCCAAACTGGACTGCTCCAACGCTCCTACGTTCATGAACGAAGTATACCAGCAATCGATTGTCTTCCCAGCATAAGTTGAGGTTACAATCTGCATAGCGGATATATGCATGGGAGGTATAAGGCAGGAGGTCTTAACCCACTCCTATAATCTGCCTACATCTCTCCTTCATCACGTATCTATTTATATCTTCTTCCACTCCGCACCTCCGATAGAAATTTGTATAAACAGCAATCGTCTCCAGTACTCATCAGAGTATCGATTTGACAGGATGCAGTCTTGTACTTAAGAAACTTTATTCATTGGAAAACATACGGTGTCCGTTAAGACACACCTACGTTGTGTACACGTTGTCCCAAGAAAAGAAGTGGTGACTGTGTGACTACATGATGTAATATCTTGTCTGCCGGTAGTCTCAGTCGAAAGTAGTCTTGGCAGTTATCCCAGCACTCTCAATATAGTGTGCTTTTTTTTGTCTAGTCCTACACCAATCCATATTACTCACTTCAATTCAAAATAAATCGGTCTGCTATTAAATATTTAAAAAAAGGTTTAGTAGTCAAACATCTCCTGCCTCAAATATTAACTTTAACAGCTGAACTTCCAACTGAATCAGTTCTATAAACTGACTGCGAATCATGCTCATATGTTATATGAAACATTGAATAGTATAGTAATAACGCCATGGTCCTTGAACATATATATGTTCCATGTTACACGCACATTTATTTTATCTGTTTACATGCAGTGAATAATATTCTCACCATTTGTTAAGTAAATTAGCACTAAAATAGACAAGTGTACCCTATTTTCCTCTCATTGATTTTATTTTATCATTAAGTAAGATTTACATGCTAGGAGACCAGACACACAAACAAAAAATACTCTTAACTGTGAATGCCTCTAGAAAATTGTGTACACTTAATTAATTTACTCCTTTAGTCTTCGATCTTCACCACTCCACCCCAGCCAAATTTATCTTTCTCCCTGTATGATAGCTTATTCCTGTGCCATTCTTGCAGAGAATTGTATTATGGACATACATTGGTGTGAATAATTGTCGGATTCGTTATATCTATAATGATTATTGAAATTGCCTACTGATATTTCCTCATTATTTCCAGGTTTTATTTCTATTTTTAGGGGTAAGAACACAACAACTCTATTTTGAGACTAAGTAATTTATATAATAGCTAAATCATATCCAATTTCACTACCCAAATTTTTTTTTGTGCACCATACTTAGTGGTGGTATTGGTAGGTTTAGTAATCTTAATTGATCTTTCTCTAAAATATATTGGTATTGGAGATCCCATATTTCTGCACAGTAAAGCACAGTTAATACTATGAGATCTGTAAGAAATCAACTTTATGTATTCTTAAATAAAATACACAGCTCTGAATTTAATAAAATTGGTTTATTTTTTTTTTTGTTATGAGAACTTTATCATTGATTTATTCAATGGGATCCAAGTAATGACCTAACAGACAAATATATCTGTCTGCTTACAGCCTTACTAAGCCATTTATGATCCCAGTCTAACTTAAGCCCCAGGGAGTGATCTAAAATTTACAGCCCTTTTCTGGATAACGCCAAACATATTCCTCAAAGCTGAAAGAAGAATAAAAATTGAAATTATTTCAAAGTATTGTGTATGTTTTGTTGGTTTGTTTCAGAGTACAATTTTATTAGAATTCTAAAAAATTGTATCTAAAAGTTTCGTGTGGGTAGATTAACAGATAAAGCCACACTATTGTAAAAAGTAATGAATCGGATTTGAAAGTTTCATGTTTCCTTTGAAGAGATTCATGCCAGGAGGCTATATGGATGACCATTAATTAAAGGAATTGATAAATTAGGCAGTTGTTAGTGGTTAAGAAAGAAAAGCTTGTTGTAGATTTGGCTAGAGAAAGAACAAGATTTGTTCATGATAAGTTGGCAGTGCAATTCAAATAATTAAGTATATGGCACCGAAGAGAGAGACAAGTCTTCATACAAGAAGAAAGAAAGTAAAGTAAAATTAAATTAGATAACAATCTATGACATTTTCGATGGTTACAATGAAGCATATTACAATTTAAAATTTTTAGCTAAATGATATATTATTTTCTATAATCGTTACATGTGAAATGTTTTAATAAATTTATTGACAAAACCATATGGAAACATGATAAATTTTTTTTACATATAAACAAAACACCTATGTTTGATTTAAGACAATAAATTATCATTTAGACATATTTATTCCTACATAAATTTTATAAACTAAATCAAATGTCATTTTACTTTATCAAAGTGAGTTATGTACAATCAGAAAATCATTCAGTTGACGAAGACCTGTTTCTCCGTGTTAAAGGCCACATACGACTGAAGAGTTGTCAAGATCCATTCTTCCCCTTTGACCTGCTCACAACCTGATTGTCCTTACATGTTTAATATATGTTGCAAGACCAAGAACAATTTTGCAAGTCAGATGTCTGGAGCAGCTCCACAAGAGTATGTCTTATAAAATTGTCCATAGTGAATAGTCAAGTCACACAATCAACAGTTTCATCAAGGCTGCGAAAAAGTTGCATACACAATTTTATTGTTTTAATGAAGGCTCGATACATCATAAATATAATTAAGTAGACGTCATGAGCTTTAAGTTCGATACGCTACTGAATATGATTGGAAAATATTAATTTTTTTAATAATTGAGTAATTTATTATTTTATTTCTAACTAGGCATCAAGCTAGTTTCTGCCTGTGTTAAATTTTAGTTTTGAAATTTCATAACTGATATTACTTCAGGCTGTCTGAAACTTGTCACAAACACATAAACATATTTCTGGTCACATAACACACTTAGTGTGCGTGCAGCTGAGATTGTTGGTAAGTTAGCCTGAAACGAACTGTGTTAAATGTTATGGAGTATGATATGCAGTTGCTGTTTAAGATGAGTTCCTGCCACTAAACTCCATATATTAACAATGCTTTATTGATAATCAGTATTACTGAAGAAAATGTAATACTGAACAGGTAGAAGCATACATTTACTCTACTTGAATGGCATTTAGAAATTTACCTTGCTATGTTGTTGCTGTAGTAACTAGCTCGTTATTTGGGTTCAAACCACAAAGCGGACACTTATTCTAAGCTTTGTAAATGAGAATTGGGTGGTCACAATATGGTAGCTGTCTCTTTAATAAATCTATGCTGCAATTAAAGTTGTCACTTGGCTCTAGGAATTCAAGAGAAAATAAAACACCCTGTAACTTTAAAATTTAATTGTGATTTAACCTTGAATAATAACTTTAAAACAGAACAAAATTTTGCTTACCGCCTCTTTCCTCTCCTAACAATTGACACACTTCCTCTAATCATCAACTATCATCCTTCATCTCGTCTCCTAGGACTTGGATTCCTCAAATACCAACATGATCATTAAATTCTATCTCATTACTTTATACATTATATGGTATGTGATGAACTAGTAGCCCCAACTGTTTGTTATTGGACGAACCTTTTCTACTCAAAAGTTAAAAAGCATGCTAGATTTAAAATGAAGCCAGAATACTCATTATTTCATGGAATGAAGATAAATTGTATTTTTCCTATTCAGCAGAGAAAATTATTTTGATATACTATCAGTATCATGCTGAGACATGGGATCTTGGAGGTGTCAACAAAAACTAGCCATGTGATAATGAACTTAGCTGAGCTATGGGTTTCATAGATATTAGCTTAGGCATGTCACAGTTTAGTTTTCTTGAATATTTTTAGATGGTATCTTGATTTCATTATAGCATTTCAAATAATTGGTATCAGTTTAAATGATTTGTTATTTGTTAAAGTGATTGAACTTTTTCTTATTGTTTTTTTTTCTGTTCACAGAAAAATCATCATTAAAGAGAAGGACAGGGAGTTTACAGAGAGTAGTAGAGCCAACCGCTGGCTTTGCCTCTAGGTGTATGATTTCATCGAAGCTACACTGGCCTGTCATATATAGGTACGAGTTTATATACTTAAAATTGTATTGTTTTCTTTTTACAATGATGCCTAATTTTTTTATTTTTTGTCAGAACTTCAAAATTTTCGAGTAATCGGCACAGGAAATCTCAGCCGTTTAGAGAAACGTGACTAGCCTGATTTTAAAAAACGCAATTAAGACGCGGGAGGAGAGAGAGCGCTGCCAATTGGTCACTTGATCTGAAGTAAAGAGGAAATATAGATACAACAACTGATCAAAAATGTCTGTCAACGTGAACAGGAGCGTGTCGGATGCATTCTACCGTTATAAGATGCCTCGTCTCCAGGCGAAGGTAGAGGGCAAAGGCAATGGAATCAAAACAGTTATAGTCAACATGGCCGATGTTGCTAAGGCCATAGGTCGTCCCCCTACTTGTAAGTAATTTATCATTCATAATTGTATATTTATCAGTTATTTAATATTGTTGTTTTCTTTCATACTGTTGTTTAAAAAAAAAAAAAGAAAAAAAAAAGAGTTTTTTGTCCAAATTTTTCAAAATATAACTTTTATTTATGTTGATGTCTTAAGCCTTTTAAGATTGTAGTATTATGTTCTTGCCATAAGGCCAGGGTTTAACAGGTAATAAACAAATAATTAAATAAGGACTTTCCCAAACTCTTGTGTTCTCTGTAACTCGGTAAAAAATTTCTCCCACTGTACATAGCAAACTTTATTATCAACACTAAAGAAGCACCCTAAACATATTCCAATTTAGCTTAATTTATTCTAAATGTATCCCAAAATACTTTCCAGTCATTAACTTTTGTCCAATAATATTCAGCTTAAAGTAGAGTAATTTAGGGAAAGCTACAACCAATTTGGACTCATTTAAATTATTTTTTAATGTATTTATGGTATAAATACTGCTGTCAATTATTGACTTGTTTCCCCTGTATTCCTGAAAAGGAAACCAAACTGAAGTATTTTTTTTTATATCATTTAACCGTTATTTAGAGAAAATCTAAAATCCTAGATCGAAATGAAGGTTTCATTTAGAATTAAGATTAAGTAGTCTATAGGCTCTGGGTTCCAACAAAATATTTTTTTGGTTAATTTAAAAGAAGTTCAATAGTTTTTGGATTATAAGAGTTTTATATAATACTATATATGGCAATAAAAAGCTTTTGTTTTTATCTCAGTTTTCTTAATGACTTCACAATATAGTATACATACACAACTTATCTTACGAGCTGTTCAAAGAAACTGAGGTAGCTGACCACTAGTGAGATCCTTACTAGTACTTCATTTTTATTTAATTAGTCTGTAACTTTATAAATAAATTACAGCTAAATATCGTCGGAAAATAGTTTTGTATCTTTCTTTTTTTTATTGTAGAAAGTTAATATAACGTCCCAAAGGCAGACCTCTGGATGCAACAAGCTGTTTAATAACCTTTTGTTGTGTTATAAATAGAAGTGTCAACTGATCACCTCATGAGAGACCCCTTTGTCCTGGTCCAAGAAAGCCTTTTATGCACCAAGTTCCCAATTGTTGCGCCATTTGTAAGGGCTGGGCCTACAAAAAGTCTTATCGGAATTTTTTTTTTTCTACGAGATCTTCCATTGTAGTTTACACATCTAGTGTAACAACTAAAATTTGAGAATCTAAAAACTGTATTTACTAGTAAAAAATATGAGGTAATATGAAACTAAGAGTTGGCTGTTTTAGGTGCATAATGTCAAGATCATTATATTTCAATAAAACCAATGCTATGTTTGGTTCCTCTTATGACCAATGGTAACAGTAATTACTTATTTAACTATTTCACTAAATAGAACAACTTTAAGTGTTTCTGGATTGGCAAAAAAGTGTCATTCAAAACAGCTCATTATTTAATTAAGTAGAAAAATAAAATTGGTGGAATGTAAATAAAGAAAAATAATATAATAATAAATTAATATTTGTATATCAAGTTTTATGGGCATTAAGTATTAATAACAAAAACCATGAAATTAAATTAATCAAATCTCAGGATTCATGAATTCTTGTATACTGTGTTATAGCAAGATATCACGAATAAAAAGAGAATTGCATCATTGTCCGTTTTTCTGTAAACAAATGTTTTATAACATTGTGCCTTGTTAACAATTGTTGATTATTCTGTGTTAATGTTACAAGCTTTGATTGTATTTGAAACTTAACATAAGCCAGTCATCACCTTAACATACACTTCATTATACAGGGTTAGTTAGGCGCATTATAATCACAGACCGACTGTTTCTCATGGTGACGTTCATGAGATTTTTACAGTTTTCAAAGTTCTACGCCATTCCAAATGATTGAGTAGTAAATGTTTTGATGAATACAATATTGTGTCAACATAAACTTATTACAGTGTTTATCATTCAAACAGTCTCACTACTGTTATTATTTGTTAAAACATAGAGTTATTTAACAGCCTCAAACTTTTTTTTCAACTATTAACAATTAAACATACCCAATCCTGGTATTAATTTACAATAAACCAAACCATTATAACATTATTATTATTATTTTTCAGATCCAACAAAATATTTTGGTTGTGAGCTAGGCGCCCAGACGCTCGTGGATTTCAAAAATGACCGATTCATTGTGAACGGTTCCCATGACGCCGGAAAGCTGCAAGATTTGTTAGACGGGTTTATTAGGAAGTTTGTACTCTGCCCTGAGTGTGACAATCCAGAGACAGATCTCCTTGTCAACCTTAAGAAGGAAACTATATCACAAGGTTGCAAAGCTTGTGGTTTTCATGGTATGCTGCAGTTCAACCACAAACTGAACACGTACATCATCAAGAACCCTCCTAGTAAGTTGCACTATTTGTTTTATTATAAATAAATCATGACTTAATATTACCAAGTTTTTTATACTGCAAACATTTAGTCATGACTAACTAACTTTTTCCCATTGTTTATTATGTGTAAGATCCTGATCAAATAATTTCTAGTGTTAAAAATCACATTCATACCATGTACAATAGGTGTTAATTTATATAATAATGGCGATTAGTTCTCCCTTTAAAACAAAAACAGGTTCTTATTAGGTATTATAAGGTCCACATTACCTTGGCAGTCACAATGCAACCAAACAAACTTTTTTCTTTATTCATTCTTAGAATTAACTTAGTTAACTAATGCCAGGATACTAACATTGATAGCCATTAGTTTCAGTTTAAGTATTATTTGCGTGTGATAACTAAGGCTATCGAGCACAAGAAAAGTTTAGCCTAGTTATAGGAGTGTGTTTATCATTTATCTCTCTTTTCATCCAGTCTTTTCAAAACAATTTTTCTTTGTTTCCTTACTCCTTAAAGATGGATTCAGTCATTATTTTAAGACTATGGATAATGTAAACTTTCAGATTTGGCCTAAGTTCTCTTGAAAAAAATAGGACAAATTTGTGCTCTGATGGCAAACTGTTATTAGTCACTTTTCCTAACTTTCACATTCCAGAGTCTATAAGTACTTATAGTGTTATGAAAAATCACAAAGTTGTTTTACATGATTGAACATATTACCAATGATAGTTGGCTAATACTTGCAGTCTATTTTTTATGGTACTTATAGACTCTGAAATATGAAAATATCTCTTTGTTAAGAAAAGTGACATAACATTTTTTCCTTCTGAGCACTGAAATATGACAGTAAAAAAGAAAGTTAGTCAGTTTACCACTTACGGTTTTGAAATCTTAAAAATAGTTGGGAATTAAATTAAAAATAGGAGGAGAGTCTGTGTGGTGCTAAGCTAAAAAGTTTGGATACTCCTGATTTATAATTAGGTGTAGGACAATACAAAACCTTGTTTATTTTATATTTTTTTTTATTGGAGCTATTGATTATTTAAAAATATAAATTAATGTATTCAAATTGCAGATATTAACCCAGGGTCTCAAGGTGCATCATTGACAGAAGGCAAGCGAGCTAGGCGATCTAAGGCAAAACAAAACGGAGAGCAGACTGATGGTCGCTCCGGATCTCCAAAGTCTGATGATGAGCCTTCCGAACTTATTAATCCTCCTTCAGGGAAACAGGACAATAATGTAAGTATTTCCTATGTATTATTTGTTTATTTATAAGTGATGTATAATGTTATTTAATTTTTTATTGATACATGCCAGTTTATTTGAATGATGTTCAAAGCACGAGAGCAATTCATAAACTTTAAGAAATTATGGTACATACCATAAATAATACTGCTTTTATAAATTAGATTAATTAATGGATTAACATTGATTAGAATTGAATAAAAATAGAGATAAAAGTATAAAAGCAAGTATATAAGTCCTTGGTGAATCTTAAAAAATATTATTGAGCTTATCTTATATATAATATGATGATATATATATACTTCTAAGAAATTACAATACAACTTGACAGAGAATAAAGAAGGAACTCTGCTAAACTGAGTTTTACAAGTTATCCTATTATATTTATTTATTAATATAATGCTTTTTTAGAACTAATTTGTTTTATTTGATATGGTAGGAAGACGAGGACAATTGGGCAGTAGATATATCAGAGGAAGCTGTACGTGCCAGGATGCAAGATTTAACAGATGGAGCTAAGAACTTGACCCTCTGCGAAGATGCTGAAAAGACAGAAAAGGAAAGAATGGATATTTTTTATGTTGAGGTATGGATTTTGTTTTATTAAGTAAAAATATCATTCTAGCATATTTATAAACACTCAAATAAATGTCATGGAAATATGTCCCACGGGAAGGCCAAAGTTTTGCTTCTCTTTTGATAACAGGTATTTTAAGATAGGATTTGTTTTAGGATATGATACGGATCAATTTATATCATTTAGCTTTTGACATTTTAGCCTGTCGGGCTCCCCCAGTTGGGGGCTCTGTTTACCTGGGTATCCCCCAAGTGGCGAGGAGACGCCCGCCGCAGGCTAGGATCACTACAACCTCTTAGGCCCGTCCGGCGAGCGCCCAGAAAGAGATAAGGCGGGTGGAGACCTATGGTCTTTCACCCTGGCCGCGGGCCTAGTCGGCAGGGCAGCCTAATTCGCTTTGATCTGACTCCATAAGATCTTTTGAAGGTGTGTGTCCCGACAGTGCACTATGTTCAGGAGAAGAGGTACAGGGTAGGTTTACAGGTAGTTTATGTGGTCTTGGAATGACCACGAATTCACACTCGGTATCTAAGGGTAGGCGAAAACTGCCCGGATCCCAAAGGCGAGTGTGAACCGGAGAGATGCAGACTGGATTGCCATGGAAGTCACTGCTGGTCTTATTTGCAGGGGCCAAGGCAACCGTCGTCCGCGAGGGAGAGCTCTCTCCCAAAGAGGTGCTAGTTTTAGCGAGACGAAGGTGGAGAATCTTACTAGGAAGGTGTGAGGTCTGACAAAGCCGGACTACAGCATAGCATGTTAGGAAAGAGAGAGGCAGAGGTAGTTGAAATGAGAAGTCCATGGTTTGAGTAGAGCAGTAGGCGCCAGTGCAGAGAGAGAGAGAGAGAGAAGTGTTCAAGGTCCCGGTTGCTTTCTGTCTTCTCTGACTCAGGAGCTCGGGCTTATATAGGAGGCCAGAAAAAGAAATTCCTGTTTCACAAAGACAACGCACCGTCTCACACCTCAGCGGTTGCCATGGCGAAAATCCATGAATTACGGTTTGAACTGCTTGACCATCTGCCTTACTCACCAGATCTAGCCCCAAGCGACTTCTTTTTGTTCCCTCATCTAAAAATTGCGCTCGGAGGACAGAGATTTTTGTCAAATGAAGAGGCAATCACATTCGTGAATGATTATTTTGCAGAGAAAAACGCTGAGTACTATTTGGACGGGTTACAGAGATAGGAGAAGTATGTAGAGTTACAAGGAGACTATGTTGAAAAATAAAAAAAAAAATTCTGAAAAAAACGTCTTGCATCTTTGTTAGGTCAGAAACTTTTCAGACCACCCTCGTATAGAAGATATAGGATTTGTTAGATATGATACGGATCAATTTAGGGTGGTTTAGCTTTTGATATTTTAGCCTAACTAACTTTTAACTTAAAATTATCCTGGTTATTTATTAAGGATAGTTAATACAGTGGAACTTGTTTAATTCAAAGTTAACTGGGGGGGGGGGACCATTGCAAAATTTTGAATTAGACAAGTTTTGTTTCTTTTTCATCTCGTATCCTGTTCATCAATCAATGTCTAAAAGTTGTATTGTGATCATTGAATCCACTGGTATCTCCTATATTGGTTTTTGGGAGAAAAAGGTTTTTAATATGTATGTTCAATAATAAAACACCATAACAATTTGGGATAACAAAAGCATTTTTAGGGGGGATAAGGTCTTGTACATAGGCCTAGTCGGTTTGGGCGAAGACATTCTCATCACAACTCACTGATTGCAGACAGGCACTGTTAATTAAATTAAGCCTGTTAATGTTTACAAATCTTTTCTTATAGAATAATGTATACTATTGGATTTCACTTTCATTTATCCAAATTAAAAATCAAATTACACGGAATCTTTTTATTTGCATTGAATAGGAAAGGCAGGGGACGGGGACTGACAGAAAACTTCAAATTATCCATGATTTCGAATTATTCGAGTCCGACTTTATAGATATTTGAGCATCATATCATAAGTATTAAATCACCCATTTTCACATGAGTCATTAACCAATAAATTCTGTTATTATTGCGTTAGAGCTTCCACATATTCATAGTTTGAAATAATGTAAATCAAGATTTTCAAATATGTCTCAACCTTGAAGTTATGCAGTCAATGTATCAGCTTTAAGAGTATAAATTGTTCATTGATATTATTAATTATTTTTATCATTAGTTATGTTTATTTTTTATTTATATTGCAGTTCTTTAAAATGAACAGTTGTTTTAACCGACTAATAATTGAACACAGTGGTACATTTAAAAGTACCATGGAGTTGCAAACTTTCCTACTAGGTCTTGCTTTTCTTACCCCTATCAATTACCTGCACTGAGAAAAAACATGTTATGTTGCTAGAATGAGAATGATCCTCTCGGACAAGAGTAGGTAGGAATCGAGATGGTATGCAAATGTTGTTTTTTTTAACCCTAAACAGGCTATAGTATTATAAATCCCGATGGAGAACATCAGATATATTATTCTAATATTTGTTTATTTATTAATAATAATTTAATTATATATTCTTTCATATAATTTAAAAAAACTTTATATTTATAACTTTAACGTTATATCAGGGTTCTGTTAATAAATTATTAGGAAACTTCTGGCAAAAGGAATATTGGTTTTATTTAAACACATTGAATAACTAAAATTGATATACAAAAATAAAATACGTACGTAATAAAGAATACTATTAAAACTAACATTAAAATTGGTACCTTGTAATTATTCGTAACTCTATACTAATACTGGCCGGTGCTTCTTGTGAATAATCTTCGTGTGGTTCTTCTATTGCTTGATCCGAATCGGTTTCCTTTGTTGTCGCATCTGGTGAAAGTGAAAATCGGCTCACCACGAGGCCGCTAGCGTGGGTTGGTGGCTACAGCTAGCCAGGGGCTTCCTTCTCTGACTGCCTTCTCTAGAACGAATGAATGCTTGGGCTCTTTGTTGACCTTTTTATATTACATACCGCTGCCTTCTTGACTTTCAACTCGTTGTTTTGAATATTTATACTTTGCTTAAATTAGAAGTTTATATAATAAATGTTTATATTAAATATGATATTATTTGATTTCAATTATTAATAATTAATATGACGACAATAAAAACGTTCATACTTTCAAAAATGAATCACGGATCGTTATTACGTTATTCAATGCTCGCTAATTCCGAGTTTATTTAAACAAACACTATTAAAAATCATCATTTTAAAATATCACAACAATATATATATATATAATCTTATATTATATTATATATACTATTATAATATATATATATGCTATTATATTATCTATATATTAATATATATATTATTCTAATATTTCTTATTACTCTATTATAATTATCATTATTTTAATTATTTATAAAAAAAAAACTTTTTTTCGTCAAATTTTTCATTCATACTATGTTCAAGATCACTTTTAGTTTCTTCTAATTTACGATTATTTTCGTCAAATTTTTCATTCATACTATGTTCAAGATCACTTTTAGTTTCTTCTAATTTACGATTATTTTCGTCAAATTTTTTGTTCATATTTTCCATTATTAACCTAAACAACTTTTGCATCTCACTTTCCTCCCGACTTGCCTCATCTACAATAAAATTTTGACTATTATTTGATACGCTCGTACTAGCACGTGGTTGCCTATTGTAAACCTCATCCTCTTTATTATCTACGTATCTATCTATTATAGTTTGCTCATTTGGATTAATATTTACACTATGCTTATCTTTTTCCATGACTGAATTCTATCAATATGAATCTTAATCACAAATACAAATTTTAACCTAACCTTTATATCAAATTTAAACACAATTTTCGTGACACTATCTACAATTCTTTAGCCAGATTTCCTATATTAACATTTCTCTGTTTGCGGGCGCCAAATATTCTAATATTTTCTTATTACTCTATTATAATTATCATTATTTTAATTATTTATAAAAAAAACCTTTATATTCAAACTTTTACTTTAATTCAGGGTTCTGTTAATTATTTTAGGAAACTTTTGGCAAAAGGAACATTGATTTTATTATTACTAACATTTACAGCTAAAAATTTACATACAAATATAATTTCGTATTATGCTGGCCAGCGCTTCTTCGCGTTGGTCTCCTCGTTGTTCATATCACTCTTTGCTCGATCTGACTTGTCTTCATGCTGATTGATATTAAAGTTGTCCAGTTGTCGCATCTGGCGAAAAATGAAAAAGTACCATCTGTTGATAAATGAAAAAGGACCATCAGGGGCCAGCTTGGGTACGCCACCTTGTCTCACTGTGTCTGTCCAACGACTAACTCTGAACGACCCTCAGGAGGTTCATCTCTCACTGCTCGACGACTTCCTGAGGTTCAATTGAATCGACGACCTTCAATTGAAGGTTCACTTCCTGTCCGATGCCTTCTTGTCCTTCAATCTCAATTTTTTCTGAGATTTTTTACATAAGCACCATTTAAAAATATAACAATATAAGATCTTTAGATTTGGAAGAAAACAACATTTCTTTCTCAGTTAATAGTACGTTCAGCTCGGACCTTATTGTGGCAAGGGAGTGCAGTGTAGCCAGTCTCGCCACTTCTCAAGAACTCTTTAAGAAACCACCATTCAAGACATCGTGTAGGTTTAGCTATTTAATGTAATATCAACCACATGTATGTCAATCCATCATTCGTTTAATATAGATAAATATTTATTATTATCATGTTTAAATTATATTTACTTTTATTTTTTATATAACCAACTAACTTTCTTTTGATCAAAAGGGAGACATTGGTGAAAGGAAATACAGACATGATGTTGTAACATGAATTAAATTTTAAACAGATATATTAATCTATTTTATTTTTAAACCTAAGCTATCCTTTGGTGTGTATGATAGAGAAATCAACCTCTGGCAGTTTGAGTAAATTGGCATCCAATTGCTTTTCTATTGTTTCATTCAATTATCGTAATGGTAAATGATTATTATACTCAAAATATGTTATTTTTTTGCTGTATTGGTAAAGGTGTGATCATCATGTTAGGAAGGTGAATATAATACAGATATATATCCATGCGTTTGTCTTTTTCCCTGGTGACCCTGGGTGGCAGTTCATAATATCATATAAGGATTGTGAATAAGTCTATTTGTTAGCTTATTAAACACACCCCTCTTTCCAAAGCAAATATTGGGAACAAATGTGCAGTTAAATTGTTTTATAATACTATTATCTTTGAATGGTGTTAAATGTGTTGGTGACGTTTTTCTGGTTACAGGTGAAGAAAAGGCTAGAGACCAACAATCTTGAAGGTCCTCAGGCAGCGAAGGAAGTGCTTGCTGAAGCTGAGCGACTAGAAGTGAAGAGCAAAGCACCTCTCGTCCTTGCAGAACTGCTTTTTGATGATAAGATCCATGTTCAGGTATGTAGACATCCACCTATGTTCCAACAACATTTACATCTAAATCTAAATTCGAATATCTACTTCTGCATTTAAAGAAAATCTACATTCTAACAAAGTGCACATCACCTACTTTCTAACAACCTTCACAGTATCAGTTAAGAGGCCTTTTTAGTTGTTCTACATACATAGTAATTATCTAGAGACAATGAAGACATTTTATGTTTATGCTAGCTCTCTACTAAAAAGATTTATTGTAACATATAGAATCTATTAGTTCGAGTGATTGATTGTAGTTTAACTTTTTTACTACACAGTTTGTGGAGCTTGACCTTGACTAACGTTGCTTCGGTCGTGCCCCCTAGAATCTTTGTGCCCATCATTTTATACCATTTAAATTCTCTTTTCCAAATAATTTGCATGCGTTATCATTATAATTATTTTTAAAGGCCAACTGAAACTTGAAAGGACCACTCAAATAATAACTTTTTGGGAAATATTAGAGAATAATCATATTTTAATTTAAATAATTAACTTTTAAGGGAAAATTACATTTGTTGGAACTATTCAGGAAACCACATTTAATGTAAAATAGAAGTTATATAACCTTGACTGTGCTAAGGCACCATAATCATTTGTCTTTAGGAGTGAACATTTTTTATTTCAAAAACGGTTTTAGTTCCGGAAGCAAATTTAATGTAAAATATAATAGTTTGCATAAAGTATATTAGTTTTATTTGCCATCAGAACCGTAAGTGTTCTTTTGTTTGTAAGTGGAGTATTATTAGTACCACTGTTCCTCTCTCACCTCTTGCTGCAAGTCATTGGCCAGTTACCTAATGTAAAACCTTATTGACGGTTAACCTTGTAGTACAGGGTTTAATCAAGCATTATATTGCTACAGTTCCTCTGGTATTATCACAAATTATTATGGAATAAAAACAGATCAGTGCTGATAACATATAGTGCAAAGTGTAAGTATTAACAAGTTCATTTACAGTTGGTATGAAACATACAAAGGGACCAATCCCTGCAGATTGCTGACGTGCTAACATTGGCCAACTATTTATGTATAACACCCAGGTACTTCTCAGCAATCCATAGGTCATTTGGCTTATTTCAAAACTATCTGGCAACCGTCTCACGGAGTGCAACTGTGCCGAGAGAGAGGAGGGAGTAGTGTTCCAAGTGACGGGCCGGTTCGTTATGCCAATCCGGTCTACTGCCACTCCTTATATAGCCAGTCTGCCCTGGTGGGGATGGCCCCCCACCAAACGGGCAGAAGAAGTAGGGATGGGCCCCCACCTCACTAGATCCTCCCCCTACTCTCACTGACGTCATAATCTTAATTCTTAATATATTTGTTATATGGAAACATAGGTATAATATGATTCGAGAAGAGGGGAACTTTTAACTATTCATAATTAAGAGGTGGCCACAACAATAATTATAATTAAAAATATGCATTATTTTAATAAATTAATACTAAAAAACACACTAGATAATGACATTAAAAAAATAAAAATTCGATATAGATTATCACATTCAGATTCATCAATTCTCAAACAAGTCAATAACATTTATATATTTCTTGATGGCTACTTTTTCTAACTAATTACTTTACAAATTTTATTTACAAAATACCATCACTTATTCACTATTTATATTTATTCTCTCATAAACATCTTTTTGAGCAGTAATTATGGAAACAAGGCTAAGAACTAAGGTAGTGTTAATAAGGGGCTTAAAATGTACTCCTAAGGTCAAAAAAAGCCAAACACTAGTTTCATGAAATTCCACAGCCTGAAAAGTATAAACCCCTAGTTCAATCCTTGTGGTGGTGAAAGGTTCAGTAACTTCCCTGTTCACACACTCTCAAGATAGCTTTAAGGTTGAACATCTGCAGAAGTCCAGCATAGCTAAATGGAGACTGGGCAGGCAGTGAAGAGCGGGACTGCTACTGCAGTCAACCAGGCACAGGCCACACCCGTTGTCGACTGGTATATCACTCGACCATAACAAAAGGGTTAAATAGATCATAACTCTTAAATAATGTTACAATCAAATTAAAAAAATATTCTCTCTTGACAATAGAACTAAAAACATGTTTAGTATTATAAGTTTTTTTTAAATGTAACCTTTCAATTATTTGATTTTTACAGATTAAACGTTACAGAGTTCTTTTCCTACGCTTTACCCACGATGACACTAAAGCCCAGAAGTGTCTCCTCGGTGGTATAGAACAGATCATCGCTATGCACAAGGAGCCCTTGCTCCCGAAAGTGGCTGCCATTTTGAAGGTGAGTCCCTTATGTTTGCTTTAATTATCTTGTTGAACCTGTATTAGAAGAACAGTAGGAAAATTTGATAGATAACTTTTGTTTAAAACATAAGTACCTAAGGCATATAGAGCAGAAGTTTCCCAATTATTATTGGATTTATAAATACATATATGTATCTATTAAAGCTAGTTGCATGTTTTATTTGTCGGTGAAATGTTGGTAGTTGATATAGGGATTTAACATCAGATATCATTTATTAGTCAATGTAAACAAATTTTTGCAGGACCAGAGGCAGAGGGAGGGCCTCCAGATTTCCGGTCAGGTGCTCTCATTGAGCTATTCCTTCATGAACACACTAGTCAATATTGTCTTTTTACAGTGTTATATTATAAAATAAAGTCTTCTCATCTGAGGATGGAGTCTGTTAGAGGAGGGTAGTCGTGCAGTTGTAGATGCTTAGTTTAAATTTATTCATCTACTTAGGCATTATATGCATCTGCAGGGGAAGTAAATAATGATCCAACTATCTATGTCATTGTTATAATGATGTCCACCTGACCAACATATACCAAGTGGGGAGAAGGCGACCTGAAGAGAAAACCAGATTGCAACCTTGTGTCCGAATTATGATCAGTTCTCAGTTGTCATGTATTATTATGACTTATCTCTTAATTCTGTGGTGTCTCGTCTATGCTCACAACTGCTTACCTTACCTGGCCAGTTTTGTTAGATATTTATGGTAATAAATAAATTGGATCCATAGCTTTACTAATAATTATGAAGAAATATTTGCTTCACCCATCATTTTCATTTATTTATACTTGTATGTTATCTACAACACATTAACTCAACTTTAATGCACCCATGTTATTATTTTGAATTTTCATTTTTAAGTACCTACTTTTAGTCAGTCGTGTTAACGACGCAGATTCTTGGCTATAAATTATTTGGTTTTTTTTTAATAACTAATTTCCATTAGCTGTGATTTATTTTGTAATAAATAAGTTGCATTTCTAACACTTGTTTATGGAGTACCCTGCTGGTGATGTCATAAATAATAATGGAGTAACAAAGAGGTTAAACATAATATTAAATAATAGATACATATACAATATTATATCATTAATTATTGGTAGTGGTATTGTCCTCACTATTTCTAAAAATTATTAGCCAAACAAGAAATGTATTTAAATTAAACCACTGGAACCATGCCAATCTCCATTGCTGGAGATTACCTAATCCAATGTAATTGAGAGATCTTGCAAGGTTAGGAGTGGTAAGCGATTTTATATTGACTGAACTAGTGTTCATACAAGGCAGGGATAGTTCAGAGGTAGAGTATCTGAACGGTGATAAGGAGTCCTTTCAATAAAATCTTACTTCTTTGGTCAATAATTAAGAATATTTTCCCTCATATCTTCAGGATCATGTTTTTTTTATTCTTCAAAGCATTCATAAAAAAATAAAATAGTGATTTTGTTAACTATTCTAGATACAAGATTTTTTTGGCTTGAAGTGAATGGCATGTTTTCTTTAGCCATCAGTGAAATTTGTTAAGAAGATTAAAAAAGTTTTCTGTTGGTATAAATTTAATATAAACTGAATAATTTGTTATATTTTAAGTTGCTGTATGACATGGACATCTTAGAAGAGGGAGTTTTGCTCGAGTGGGGGGCTAAGGTGAGCAAGAAGTATGTTAGCAAAGAGCTAAGCGCTGAGATTCACCAGCAGGCACAAGTCTTCCTTACCTGGCTAAAGGAGGCGGAAGAAGAAGAAGAATCCAGTGAAGAAGATGAAGACGATCTTGAGGTAACACCATTAATATTAGTAGTATTTATGCCATGATATGCTTTGTCAACTGCTTTGAGAAACCACAGTTGCAGCATCATTTTTTTTGATGATTTATTTTGAATGACTTAATAAATTATGAAATAAATTGTATTTTTTAAATAGAAAGTGAAAATCAATATCAAGAGGTATATGGAGGATACTTTAAGGACTAAAGTTGTTTAAAATTACTTAAAAAATTTATTTCTTTGTTAAATGTTTACAGATTGAATACAATGACCGCGCTAAGATGACTCCTCTGAAAGCGACACCTGTTGTCAAGCCGACTGCGGCAGCTGCTGCTGGTGATGAGGATGGAGACGACCTGGACATTGATGCCATCTAGATCATTCGCCTATGCTCTGTCCACCTTTATCTCCTATCTCTAGCTTTTCCCTTTCTCTAAGTCGTTTTATTATAGTCTCTTCTCTCTCTCTCTCTCTCTCTCACTCACTCTCTCCTCTCACTGTATAGTGCTATATATATATATATATTTAATAATATATTGTATACAACAAGATGATCGTTTGTGTCTTAAGCTGGTTGTACGACAAGGGGGAGGTGTCAGCGTTTTATTGCGAAATATGGTAACAGCAAAGAATGATTTATTTTAGTGTTAAGATCAATGTTAAAGCGATCACTGGTATTAGATGAAACAACCCATTATATTATAGTGCATGGATATACATTAACCATCATTTGTATTATTTTAATAAATTCTTAAAAACATGTTTGTTTGCTATAGCACAGCACTAAAACAGAGAGAAGCCTCCAGTAACGACAAATGTTAGTACTGTTAAACTAAATATGATACCCAATTCAATTTGATTTGATTTTTTTTTTTTTTTTTTTTTTTTCGGGTTTTTAGTTTTGCTTTTGAGATATAAATGGTGCCTGCTAATATTTTATTATATTTTTTAGATGAAATTATAATGGAAAAAGAGTACGTTTTTCTGAATTATATAATTTGTGAATCTATTTTAATCATATGTTATGAAATTCAGGTTAGGCATTTATTTTGTATAGTTCGTTTGAACCTTCATTTGTTTTTGGTATTGAGCGTATGTATTTATGTTTTGATAGATGTAATTAATTGTAGTTAATATAATTAAAAAGGTTTTGCTTCTATGTTTTTATACTGTTTTTCTTTTTTTAAATGGTATTGAGCCACTTATAGTTTCAATTTGTTTAAGCAAACCGATGTGTACATTCTGTTTGGAAAAAAATAAATCCCAATAACAGATAATATTATATAATGTATTATTATATTATTGAAGCAATTAAATGTTAGTTTTAAAATTGTTTCTAAATATATTTACTCCGAAAGAGAGCAGAAATATTTCTGTTTTAATTTTTTCCCTTTTAATCCTATTTTATGTAATGACGAATGTTGAATATGTTTTATGCAAATAGTTATTGTTTGCTCTGAATTAGTGAACTGTATTTTAAAGACATGAAATATAGGGTGGTAATAATTAGAAAAAAACAAAAAAAACTCCAACAAACTAAATCTATTAAATAAAATTATAAAACACTCTTAATTCCCCCTGCTGATAAAATAATAAATTCTTAGTAACCATGATTTAAGAAAATTTTGGATAGGAATAAAACTCTGTCTGTAGAACCTTTGGAACATTAATTACATGTAAATGAATTTACTTCTATTTTACACTACAGACAAGAGTACATTCCTTTCCTTGTCTTATAGATTGCTTTAAATAGATACCCAGACAACACTTTAACATTCATTCATTTATAGATTGGATAGGGAATTGAAATTTGAAGGTGGATGGAATGAAAATAGTATGTTGCAGATTTCCAAGTAGGCGAAGCAATAATATATAATTCTCATGGCAAACTTCTGCCAACAGAGGCTAATAAACTCAACCATCATACATAGTTAAAAGATGTTGGTATGTTTTTATTCATTAATCATAACCATAGGTCAGGTGGGATCGACACCAGAGTGGAGCAATATCACATTGAGAAGCTTCAAACATAATTTGTCAAGGAACCAATTATTAGAATTATGTAACAAGAAAATGTCATTAATTACTAACAGTTGATGTATAGTAGTTGTAAACATCGATTATACAAATGGATGAATTTGTTGGAATATCGACTGGACCGGGATTTAACACACTAATTGAATTTGAAAAATAAAATCTAGCAACTCTCTTTCATCCATCTAAACCTGAAACCCTAAAAAATTCAATCACCCATAGATAAATTAATAGCTAACAATGAACTTTGATTCAATTTTTTTTCCAGGAGTAAGAATAAATGAATTCTTGGATGTACCCACCCTTAATGTTTTCCATGAGAGAAACATGGATACCTCAAATTGACTCTACCCTCTATTGGACTATACTGAGGCTTAAATGGCTACTTAAGGCTTAATGGGACTGTCATCTTAGAGCCACTAATGCCTTCATTGTAGATGTTTTATTCTTAATCTCATCTGGCCCTCATGCTGATGGAAACGGGACGGAACATGGTTTCGGGAGTAGCACTAATCATCTTGGCAACCTCAAGAACTTTGGATCAACATTAACAAAGGCCCATTCGATTATTTCAGTTATGGTCTGTCTTCAGCACCCGATCTAATGGCTCAACTGAACATAGATGTCTGTAAGAACATAGAAGACTAACTTAACTGTATAAATAAATGACAAAAGACCTTTCTGCCTGTTACTTTTTGTAGGCCACACATCTATTCCACATATGTATCTGGTATTCCAAAAGGTAACCCTTGGCTACCTGGTTATATACCTAAAGTCTTTAGAGCACTAATTCCAACTTTTCCATTTGAACAAGTAGCCTAAACAAAAACTTTATAAAATAAACTAATTAATTTTAATAAATAAATATAAAATAAAACTTTATTTGACCATAAAAATATTGTCACTGTATAGATAGACTAATTGCAAGGTTTGATCGATTGACACATTAATGTTTAAAAGTTTCTGCTAAAGAATTTTTGACATTGTAAAGTCCTGAGGATGCCTGAGTACACAGTATCACACATTTCACAGTTTACTCCCTCTTGTTCGAAATATAGTTAGAATTTATTTTGTTGGTTGAAGATCTAGGCTGTGGTTTGGTGACAAGCAAGTGTGTCTCCTTACATCGGCTGTGAATGGAAATATATTCGAGTATTCAGTACCCACACCATGTGTCATCCACAAACAATTGCAGAGAGAACAGAATAATTTGAGAGGAATATAACAAGAAATAGGAAATGAGTAGGGTATGGTTTAGAAAATGGAAAAATCTTAAGGTCAAGTTTGGTATATGCACTAAATTAGACTAGCTGTTGTTACCAAGTATTGTCCAGGACTGAAATGTCAGCTCTTCAGTGTGAAACAGTCAAATCATTAATAGAAAAAGTGTCATAACCAGGAAGTGAATATTTTTTGTAAGGTAAGCAGAAATTGTTCTAAAAACTAACAGCTAATAAAAAGTGAGAGGGTGAGCAAAATTTGGTGCAAGTCAGATGGTGAGATTATTGAAATTCTCGAATCTTCCCTCCCTTTCATTAGTGTATAAAATTTAGGAAAATAAATTTCAAATATGGCCAATAAACTTTTCTCCTTGGTTATCCTTAGTTTGTGTAATTAAAATTCATATTAACATGTTGCCCCTTCTGTGATGTGTCATACTTTTAATGCTAAAATCATCCATCAAATTGAACTCAAAACATAATTATAAATTTAGATTTATTAACATAATAAATTAAAATAAAATCTTAAAAACAACAGTTCAAACAACAACCACCTCATGGGACATTTATTTTTAAATTAAATTGTATATATAAGGGCCATTTTCAAATTATTTAAGCCTGTGATATCCCTAAATGCAAATCTTTTATCGGTGATCTGTGATTTTAAATAAAAAAAATAATCAATAGAACTGCTGTTGTAAAATAAGATGCTATTATTGAAATCACTGCAGTACAATAACTTAAAATGTTATTTCAGAGTAGAAGTTGAAAAAGCTGAGAAGTGTTACTGTCCCCTAGGAGAAGTTGAAAGTTAAAGTTTTTCCTAGTGACAAGATATAAGGTTTTTTTTTTTTTTTTTGCAAAATTTCCTTGGTAACATTTTTTTCTCCTGGTCACAGAGCTTTTTGCTATGGGCAGTCCCCTTTGTTCCAGTGGAATTTTTTATCATGGCTATCCCATAAACATAAAAAATATGGAAATTTAGTGTAGCCTGATTGTTGAGGTAAGACCACAGTGAGTACTTTCAAGTCTCCACATACCAACTACTTATGCTCATTATAACAAATTCTTTCAAGAAGTAATGTATTTTTCTTTTAAATGTACTGAATGACCAACTTGAGTTGAAGCTCATATAGTGTCATTGTGTAACAAAACAGCTTAAAAACTTCTCTTTGATGAGTCTATGGATAGATACCCATGATAAGGGTCATATGGTACACTGAATTGGCCTAACAGGCCATGAATGTATACAGTAGCCAAAATCTCATCCTGTGAAAAGTAAGGAACAAAATGTGTTTTGCGATGTTGATACCAGGAAAAAGAAGTGCCTGGTAGAAATAAATTTTTGTTTTTGAGCCCTTTATTTTTGTAACTAAGCTGAATCTTTCAGAAGTCTAAGGTCTCTCACTGTTGAGGTAAAAGCTGAGGTTTCGTTCCTCTGAACTGTGAGGTTCAAAATCACTGTTTGATTCATACTTTTCCATAATTTGTTTGTATCCACCACATTATTGGGGTAGCAAATTTGATTGATTCTAACACCCCTTTGTGCCACAATTGAAGTTTTTCTATCCAGCTATGACAAACTTTGTGAGGAGTCTAAACTTTATCTTGATCTCCTATTCTTAAACCAAAATATGCACTTTTTGACAAAATCTGTTATATTTCGTTGGTACTCCTTGATTGTATATTCACTACAGGTGAAGCAGAAGTAGTCTGGACTAGTAACATAATGATGATGAGAAAATTTTTCAAAATGCACTTACAAAACTCGAAAAAAGTTTTTCATTCACTTCAATACAAGTAGGTAATCTAGGTGAATGCATTCACTTCAACTGGACTGAGATAATGAGCATTAATTCTTCACTTAATTCAATTGGGCAAAACTTCAATCTGGTTCAGCATCAGAAGGTGACTACTAAGACCAGACAACAAGTACATTCTTGATGGAACAGGTTGTGCCTGGAGCACCATGCCTTCACCAACGACTGAGGGAGAGTAGTATTGGGAAATAATGATTGTTTAGAATCATAGAAAATGTTTCAGCTATTCCAGTTCATTAACTAACTGGATTAGAACTTTACCAGTTTTGTGCTACAAAACTGCCAATACATATCATGGATTTGATAAAAATATTTACGTGATGGAAGAAAATGGAGTTCATTTTCGGTTTCAGCACACCAAAAATAATTATCATCAGCCAAAATCATCAAATATTTGATCAATCAAATTAATGGTTGTTGACCTGTGTAATCTTCCCTTGTGCTACCAGAAATGGTTTACTATTTTTATGATGTACTACCTCGATTAGAAAAGAATCCCTGACAAGACAGATTTTTTGTGGTCCCATGGTCACAAATTGTCAAGTGACAAAAACATGGTCCCAATAATTGTTTGTCACTAGTGATAGCAATATTACTTAATTTGAAAGCAATTAAGAAAATTGTTATGAAGGCCAAATTATGTGGTGGCACATGTACATTTGTTTATAGCTAATCTCTCATACTGTGATGTCCGTTGTGAGGATTTGAAGTGGTGATTTTGAATTGCAACGTCACGAGTGTTACCATATTCTTGCTCATTATAGTTTAATTTTTTTGTGAACTGTTTATTCATGGTTAAAACAGCTTTTCATATTTATAAATGAAGCACTTTTTCCAAAAGTCATAATGTTTTTCTTACCAATTACTCTTTAAAACTTCAAGAGTGTTACCTTTACTGGAATTTTTTTTTTTTAAATTTGCCTATGACTGACCTTTTTAACCGCTGGAACTTGCACCTTTATAATAATTTTTTTTGTTCACTCAAGTACACCCATGAAGTTTAAGGATCGTTGACTGACAAGTTTCAAAATGCAAACCTTGAGCTTCAACCTACTAAAGTAACACTTGCGATGGCCAGTATTCACTTGAAAATATTTATAACTTGGAAAAAAAAAACATATTCTCTAAAAAAACTGACAATGGGATTTGGGACTGTTTGTCAGAATGTAAGACATATAATTTGGAAATGAAATAATATAAACAAGGCTAAATTTTCAACAATCCTTTTCCCTCAAGCCAGAAGGTCAAATAATTTGAGAATGACCCACAAGCTACCTTAAGGGATGAGAATTGACCCAAGATTTGAATCAAAAATTTTATTATTCTGCGGAAGATGCATGAAGAATAATTAACCAGTGTTTTTTTTTTCTACATTTATCTCTGCTATAAAAGACATGTTTCGACAGTTGATTTTAATTTTTTTATATGCAGCAACTGTCAATTATGTTGCACTGTCGTGGGTGGTGATCAAAATAAAACGAATTGGATTTTATAAAGAACCTAATATTCAACAAATTTCTATTGTATTGTAGAGTTCTGCTTCATACCAAGAATCAGATGGCAATCTCTAAAACCAGTTAAGCCAATGTCTTAATCACTAAGCTAGACAACACCTTACACCGCCTAGTTCAAATATGGAAAATTAAGCCATGGTAGTTTATCATCATTGTATGCTATAAGTGAAATAACTCATTTTACTCACCTCTCCAAAATCAATTATTTGCCTTATTTTGACTAACACCTTAACACCACAATATAAAATGTATATTTGAACTCTTTCATTGACAATTTTTTTATATTATAGAATTTTGATAGACTTTATTTAATTTCCACTTCAGTGACTTTTAAAATAAACTTCCTTATGTTGTCGCTTGGGAACATATGGACTAAAGAGAGTGAAGGACTAGCCGGGGGACAGGGACCGAAACTACCAACACTCTAGCCCCTAGGGAGAGGTTTTACTTTCATAGAGAGGCGGGTTGATAATCCTTCCTCAGACGGCCCTTCTCAATGTTCTCCAGCTATAGGCTATGTGTCCTACAATGGGTCCCCTTGGCATAAAGCAAAGAGGTAAACATTGGACAATTGGCGCCCCATCATTTATGTCCTGTTTCCAATTGTCTTGTGCAGGGGAAATTTGTGACCTTGAGTTAACCATAAGTGACATTGTCGACCCGAGCATTTCCTTAGACATTTACCTGAGCAGTCTAGATAACAACCTACAGCCGCCTGAAGTAATGAACGAAACAAACAACATTGAACTCTACAAGAATCTAGCAGGGCTATTTAAACTAAATAGAACACTGATCTGGAGTTCATTCCTCAACCTTTCAGCTACAGTCCACAACAGTATCTCTATCCACCTAACCCAGTGCACCCTTCCAGTAAGTAATGGTCTTCATAATAAATTTTGACATCATTGCGAGTTGTTTTCGCTAATAACGTTTAATGTTGTGAGATCGTCAGTTATATAATGCTAAGAATATTGTAATGCTAATATTATATATAACGCTAAAGGTAGAAACAAGCCCCTTCTAGTGTATACCTGCCTCGTGACTTCATGGGAGTCACAGGTGTTTCTTGTTATTTTGTAAGTAAGCAACCACATCCCTTCCTATTCTCGGAACTACCCTTCTATTATACACGTATGTCTCAGCTTTACCCCCAGTCCCCACTTGTTCCTCGGCAGGCACTCGTTCCCCAACACCCGACCCAGCATATAGTAACATAACTCTTAATATTAACTATTTATTTATTTAGTACTTCATAATAAAGCATTTCTTTCTATTCTTTTAAAAGACTCTCCTCTACAAAGATTATTTATTAACTGTCGATTCCACGCTAACGGTAATAAAACAGATTTACTCCATCTGAAATTTTAAAGGTATATTCCACAATGCTGATTATTTTTTGGTTAAAAAAACATAACAGGAAGAACAGAAAAAGAAAAATTAGCTGTTTGATGTATTATTTTATTCGTAATCAATACCCATACGACTGTTGCTATATTATAACACTGTGACAGGTTATTTTGTCTTCGTTATGATTGTGCTATGTATTATATTAAAGTCATCTGTTATAAAGTTATACTGCTATAATAAAGCCTACAATTATTAGTTCTTGTTCTGGGTTCATGACACTATTAAAAAAATTACAGGCACTTCACTTCTCTTAACTTCACCTCTCCGAAATTGAGCATTGCGCAACTAATGGAGGATAAAAGTCAGCGAAGGAAAATGTACCAGCATTATTTTTTACTCTACGGCACGGATCTTGCCCACCATTCATTCCTTTTCAACGATACTCCTCTTCCCATATCAGACACTGGGTCACCTTGGGTTCCATCTTGACAAAAGGATAAGCTGAAACCCTAGACTGAACAGAGGGGAACTCAAAAGATGGTTTGGACAACTGTACCAACTTCTCAACAAGAAATCCTTCTAGAAAACAAAATTCTCATATTATATAAAAACCAATGTGGACTAATGGACTTGAACTACGGGAGTCAGCAAAACTCCCAAACAACAAGCGCATTCAATTCTTTCAATATAAAGTCCTAAGTACATCAGTTGATGCACCCATTTTTTTTTTTGTCGCGAATAAAACGCTATATAATGACCTTAAAGTTCTATCAGAAATTATCTGACCATCCAAATACTTTCAAGACTCACCTATCCCTACAACCCTCCTCGGAGAATGAAGTAGAAGTGGTCTCGTGATGTTTTGTAAATAAATATTTAGTTAATAGTACTGGTCAGTTTTTTCCCCTCATATCCTGAATGAATGTATATTGTAAATATGATAGGGAATACGATATTTTATTACGATTACCTAATGCCCTTCTAGGTCAGATTGTAATTTTATTGAAATAATGATTTTTTTTCAAAATAAAATACAAAAAGCTGGGCCCGTTTCGCTAATCTTTTAGATTTCTCAAATGCAAGCAAGCTCTGAAGCCGTTTAAAATTTTGATTTTTGATAATCCCCCTCCATAATTTAGAATACATTAAAGACCGGTTTATTTACAATCATATTCTTGTCAGTGTCTCTGAATGTTGGTTTGTTATAAAGGCGTTCTTTGTTTGGTTTGGCTTTATATACATATTGGCCAAGCCCTATTCATTTTACTAATCAGGACGAATTCTGCAACTGATTAAATACAATAAATGAGAGCTAACGCGGAAAAAATTATTTAAAAATTCTAATTAGTATTTAGGGTTTCGCTTATTTATTTTTTTCAAAATTAGAAATCTTGGTTTACACCTGTGCGTCTGTCTTTCTGTCCTGGCGATTGTGAGTCTCTTGTTCACCGTATAAACATAAATAAATATTTTCGTTATAGGACGTGCTAAAGATACTGCTGTTGAATGTGCTTAATTAATAAATATAATTCAATACAACTTATGAAAACCACTAATAGGGTGTAATTGATAATTAGTTACGAAAATCTTAGTTATGTGTGCCGTATTTTTTTTTTGTATCCTAACTTCTCGACGGAAAAAAGAGCTGAAATTTTAGTTCGTGTATCGCTTTTAAAGAGGATTACCCTCCGAATACATCTTAAGCTTATACTGGCGTACCAGTGGCTACTGTTTATGAGATATTCTAATCTGAAGTTGCCGTTCATCTCTTCGATACTACAAAATATTTTTATAACCATTTTTATTTTTATATGTGCTAATTTAAATGTTTTGCCACGGCTGGCAGGGCCTTCTTGAGATTGATCCATATTACACTAGTTCTGATTATGTGCCTGCTTCGCGCGCGTTTTCTCCCTCGTTTAGGGTGAGACTGGCCCAAGGAAAGACAATTCTGCTGAGGCTATTTGAATGGAAACGTATTTTTTTGTAATGGCAACAAATACTTTGAGAGCCCCGTCATATTACAATAGAGGTAATAGAGGTAACCTACCTCTGTCAAATTCCCAATTTCCTTTGGACAGCTTCATCAGAACCTTTTTATCAGCATTACCATTCACATAAAGTTAAGCGTTTTTTAAATTTTAATTCCTTATTTTTATTCATCAGTTCTGTACATCTGAGCCTATCAGAAACCCTTATTTCCTCCTATTTAATTTGTTATCTATCATCCTCTATCGTCTAAGCAAAAGAAATACTCGAAATTTTGTCCATTTTCAAAATTATATACTAAAAAACACAGTTTTACCCATTAAAAAATTGCGGAAGTAAACACAAAAATTTCTATAAACTGTCGGTGATTCCTATAGTGAAATATCCGGAGATATATAAAATATATATTACATTCTGCTTGTGCCATATATATTATTGAGGTAAATATTCGACCTAAGTGGCCCCGAAATAAAAGAATGAATAAATTGGAGAGATATGCTCACCTCACGACTACCGTGAAACGTTGCATTGTAGTCCTCACAATACTTGCGACTGGATCCCACCTTGAAAAATAATAAGAAATCAATAATAATTAGATACTAAAAATGGAAATTTCCCAGATATCTTCGAAATGTTATTGGATAATTTTAATGAGGAAGCCAAGATCAATTATTTAATATCCTGCTCAAAATTATAGAAAAGCACATATCTTTATTACTAATTAATGACACTTTTTTATTTCTTTCCAATATCAAATAGGACCTCCATAACACATTTCATGTCTAGCTTCAACCGAGGACTCACAGAGACGTTAACAGATGAAGTCGCACATAAGTGCTAACATAAGGGTTTGTTTTGTTTTTTTAATTTTTAAAATGATATTCAAACGAGCACCTTAGTTATTACCTGTTTAAGAGTTTCAATGAAACACACAGGAAAACGAAAAACACAAAACATCCAATAAACTATCCCGACCAGCACTGTGGAATTTTAATAGCATTTATTTAAATAAACAAATGCCCGGTGATGTGGCCCTAAGAGAAGGGTAGACTCACTAATATCTTAATTCAGTTAAAGCCAATAAGAGATAAATAAAGCTAAATAGAATATTGACATCAAACCCATTGAAATGTGCTATAAAGAAATGTAATTAGGGATCTCTTTTGTTAGCTCCTAAAACTTTATTATTCTGAATAAGTTTAAAAAAAAAAAACACATGTATTTAAAAAAAAACCCATGTATAAAAAAATAAATACTATGACTTTAAATGAGAAGAAAAAATGACAATTAATTAAACTTAAATGTAAAGTATTTTACGATGTGTGTTTTTAGTGCCTAATATATTTAACAAGGAAAAAAATTATGAAAACAATAGTAAAATTCAATATATAATTAGTTGGTAAACTCAAATAAAAACAATTGTATGATAAATAATAGAAATGAGAAGGCTACTGTTCCATGGATGAACCCTCGGCTGAGTGGCTAAGATAAGACAGACGACTGGGAGGGGTGGCGCTGAGCCGGAGGAGAGGGAGCGGCTTGGGGCTCAGTCAACGATGGACGACCAGACAGCTCTGGTGCTGGCGCTTCAGCTGACCGCGCTATGCTGCATCGCGGGAAGTCTCCTGCTGTACCTCGTGTGGAAGGTACGGCGGGGGTCTTCTGCGGACCGGGTGTCTTCGGCAGCCGGCAAAAGTGTACTAGTGACCCAGGCGGCTTCTCAGCTCGGCGCGGAGGTCGTCCTCAGGCTGGCCGGGCTGGGCTTCCGGGTGTTCGCGGGCCTGGCAGAGCCCGACGGCGGAGCGGCCCGGGTACTCAAGGCCAAGGTGAAGGCGATGGAAGTGGCAGGGGTGGCTCATGGGGCTGTCGTCCTCATGCCGCTGGACTGCACCAGGGAGGACTCGCTGCACGAGGGTGTAGGCCATGTGAGGAGGCACCTTCCGGCAGGACAGAACGGTGAGTCAACTGTAATGTCAAAGCATGCCTCAATGTTGACAGGTTGTCAGTGTGAATAAAACTAGTTTATTTCAGTGTTAATATACTTATGATGACAAGCCCCCATTGTACCCGACATCCTCGATGTGGTCACATAGTGACCCAAGTTTACAGTCTCGAGCAATTCATAATGATGATCGACAACTGAGGGGCAATCTAATCGATGCACATCATTCATACAAAAGTGGTACGGTATTTCGATGCAGCACCTCTTTACTTCCCACCAAGCAAGTTTCTTCGGACGCTGCCTTCGCACTCACTCCTTGTTTCCATTGTGCCTTAAAAGGCAGCGAAGCCCATTATTTTCCCCAGCAAAAATCGTTGCACTATATAGCAGTAATTGAAACACAAAGACCTAAAGAGTGGGGTGCGTAGTGGAGTAAAAAATGATATAAATTGCGTGCAGAGTAAAATAAGGATATGATATATTCTTTTAAAGCCAGCATTGTTTTTGTACACAAGGACTATTGTACGAAAATGCCACCCCAACTACTCTCAGTCGAACTAGCATCATGGGTCCAGAACGGTGAATTTCACCGCCTTACCAATTGGATCAAGATGTACTAAGCAATATCTAACCAGATATTCCAAAACAGTTCCCGTGATACTTCGATAAATACAATGGCTGGGTGTGTGAGAAAAAAAAATAAGAGGATGTTTCCTCATCAAGCACATTTTAAAAGTGGAAACGCAAACAAATGATATGCAGATTTTTTTTTTAGAGCAAACTATAAAAATTTTGTTCCTGTGATCTGGATGGGGTTTAAAAAATAAAATAAAGTATTTTTGGTCCAAAATTTAGAAGAAAATAAGGCTGAGACCATCTCTCGATATTTTTCATCTAATTTTTAAACCCTTTATTTCGTTTACAAATATATATAACAAACAAAAATTCTTTAATATGTTAATATAAAGCTCATAAGGGGGCTTGAAAATGTTAAATATTTAACATATTGACAATATATTGACGTACTATTGAACTATCCTAGAATGAAATGGATGAGAAATGATAGTTAGTGATCACTTTTCTTCGTTTCTAAAATTTTAAATTTTTGGATAACTTTTTTAAAAAAATATGTATAATAAAACAAGACGGTGGCTTTATTTATGTTCCGACTATAATTAATTGATCTCAAATGTAAAATTGTTTTCAATCCTTATACATAAATATTTTTTTTTTTGGCTCGAGTCTCTACTAGATAGTTCGGCCTGATTGGAAGAAGACTACCACTGAAGAAATGCCATCATATTATCCTTTCGTAAGCTCTTCTATCCGTTGAGGTACTGGAAAGTTGACAATTCTAAATGAATTTGGGTATTCCTAATGAGCCAGGGAGCTCCCAGCACTAGCTGGGAAGTCGTGTTTTATTATTGGAGTCTTGGTGGACTCGCTTGTCCAGTACCAAACAGGCCTGACTATAAATTTTATAAATCTTAAAAGTAGTTGAAGCTTGATTGACTTTATTCGTTTATTGACGCTTATTTCTTTTTCACTTACTTTCTATTGTTATTTCTAAACTAAAATTCTACTACCTTTTATTGGATTCTTCGCCTCCTAACTTCTCGAAAGAGCTACAAATTCTGTCTGGTACATAGCATCTTAAAGAGGATGAAGATCACCGGATATTTTTTCTGCTTACACTGACCAAACATCGATTACTGTTTAAAAGATATATTAATCTAAACTTGAAAGTCATCTTTTCAAAAATTCGGAATAAATTAACTTCACAGCTATAAGCGTTAGAAATGTAGAGTGAGTTATACAAATACTCGGAGTTGTATCCATTTTCGAAATGATGATTTAAAATGCTAACAAACACAGTGGTTTTACCTGTTAAAAAGTCACTGGAAAGTTGAGGGGTTAAAACAAAAATTCCTAAAACGTATCCATCATTCTTAAAATAAACTACCCGCAGGGTAATTATGCTAGTCACCCATAAATTACTGAGGCTATTTGATTAAAGCTGTGCTGTGCCAAATCAATAGAATAAATAAATTGGAGAGCTATGCCCTTCGAAATAAAACCACCATGAAGTCTATGGTAAAAGCGTACATTGAAGTCCTCACTGACAATACTTAGGAGTAGACCCCATCTCGATGACTGGTAGGAAATACAAATAATTAGACAGTAAAAATGGGAATTTGAATTGCATCTGATGAATTTCACCGGATGATGTTTATCAGGAAGTCAATATCAAATGGGGCCTCCACATCAAATTTTGGCGGGTTCAATTGAGGACTCGCAAAGACCTTGATGCATGTGTGAAACCATGAGGGTCGATGGTTTTGAAAAATTCCAAAAGGCCATTACTGGGAGAATAAAACACATTTGGTGTATAAAGCTTCATACAGACCACAACTTACGTAAAAATAATCTTTTGACATGAAATATTAGCTGGTGAGCATGTCTTAATGAAGGAACTTATTTCACCCATAGCTCCCCTGTGTGGGGTGTTAGGGTCGAGCCTCACACCTTTCACGCGCTGCGCAGCTTTAAAATAGTTTACCGTATTGTTGTACTTTAGATAACCGCATTACCGTTCTTTAGGCCCAATAACACATTAAACTTTCCAAAAGGTGAAATTATCTGCTCCCGAAACATTTTCGCCAGGCTCAAGGTAAAATAATATTAAGTGCGATATGTATTTTTTATGGTAGTCGTGGCCATGACAATGAATGTTCTGTGCTCGAATAACCTCGAGGGCATACCTAATTTACTGTTTACATTCTTATTTTGCCCGTCTGTTATTTAATAGTGTTCGCAGAAATTACGCAATCGATCTTAAATTGTAATGAAAATATTCATGCAACACCTCGAAATATGCTAATAAGTTTTTGTTTAAAACACAATTACTGTAATTATGGAAAACAAATTTCGAAATTCAAAAGCGGTTCAAGTAGAAGAACTATGATTTCCCAACGTTGTTAAGGACTCATTAAAGATGGTAATGCGAAACGACTTTTAGAGGTTTGTAGGGGGAAGTTTTGAAAACAAACAATATAAATCGGGCTAATGACGCTCAAGCCTGCTTCATTGTTTTTGCCATACTTTAGATATTCTCAGTTTATACCAGTAGAACTTGTCTATTCTAATGATGTACTACAACTTTATTGTTTATTTAAGTAAGGATATTTGTATACTTTATAGATCATATCCCTTTAGTCGTTTTACTAGTTCCACGCTCTCGTTTCTTTTCGAATCCTCCCGAATCCACATCCTAAGGATTGTGTTGACTCATTGAAGGCGTTCATAGGCTATGAAAACATCTTGCTAGCGAACTCACAAGTCAAAGATGATTTTCACTTCTTCCCAGCATCCATTGTTATCCTCCTGAGGTTCTGGATGGCGGTAACCAAGCACGTTACTTGGCATGAACAGGGTTTTATTACAACTGTTTAGTCAATAGGGGAGAATAATATGATTCCATGTCCAGAAGATGCCTGATTAGGTGAGCCGCGTACGCCTGAAACATCCATCAAATACATTGGAGTGACTTAAGTTCTATTTTTGTCTTCGGCACTACCTTATGATCTAATGTATATTTTTGGGGTATTGATCCCAGAGTAATTAAGAATGCTTATCACAAAAGTATTCAGGAGCTAACTCCATTACTAGGGTAGTAATGAAAGGAAAATTAAGGAGGCTTACTCCTCCTTGATAGCATCTCCTGATAGTACTTTCATATATATTTGTACGTTCAATATCTATGACAAAATACTCCTTCTTATAAATATCTTGTTATCAGCTGTGTCCTGCATTCATCTTCCTGATAACACAACTCATAAATAATTAAAACCTTGATGTACTCGTATACCCTTGAGAATCTGATTTCTTAAATTGATTCTTTCGAATAGAACACTTTTGACAAATTTTAATTTCTGGTGGTTATAATACTGATAATGCCCCATTTGGTCACCGTTTCATTTTCTGGGGTTCAATAGTACCAGACCAAATAAATTTTATTTATCTCGCACTTACATAAATGAACTGTACGTCGAATTGATTTTCTAATTTCTATTGTAGGACTGTGATGGCTTGTTAATAATATTCAGACGAACTAACTGAGGCTAAATAGTACCAGACCATTTCATTTCACCTCCAGAATCCACACTTTTACTTTTTATGCGCATTTAAGACTGCACTGTAGTAAAAATCTACGGTTGCTAATACTTTCTAAGACGAATAAAAGTTACATATGTATTTATTGAGCAATTAGTTAGAAAGTTTTGCTTTTTTTTTTTTTTATTCTTGATCGAATTGTGATTTCTATTTGCGTAGGCTTCCGGAAGAAAGTTTAACTCGATCGACCGATAACTAACCGCACCTGCCTGCTTTTGCAAAGAAATTGACACCCAAGTATTGCGCCTTGCAGTATAGACACTGCACTTTCAAATTTAACACTGCCATTGTATTGTTGGATATTCTTTCTTTTCGAAATGTTACATGTGCCTCTATTTCGTTACATTGTGCATTCCTATTAATTATTTTAATGGAGAAAAAAGTTCACAATTATATAATAAGTTAGTGTACATATTTTATTCATTGTTTTTAAAAAGTACATTTATTAGCATGTATTAATTAACCCACATTATGTAATGGGAGTCTTCCAATTATGTAACATATCGTGAAGGTTAATCTTCTGAATAAATTTATATATTATGCATAATATATATTCATTTCTATATTCACGTTTTTGAAATAATAGCTACCTCCTTTAGGACGAACTTTTCCTTTAAAATATCAAAACCTTTTATTATCTTATAAACTACCAATACCACCAACTAACACCTATATCAAATATCTTTAGCCGTTCTCTCTCAAACCTTAAAAAACATCACCCGAACAAAATCTTTCACAGGAGAATTTTAAGCAGATTAAATTTTCCCTGAGTCAGTTTACTTTTTACGGCATTTTATGTAACAAGTATTGAATATATTCAGACTATATATTAATAAATACCGTTTGTAGTATGTAATTTATATTAATGTTATATTTTCTCTTGGGATAATAACTGGTATGGCTTAACAGAGGGATTACATACCACAACCTCTAATTAATAATACAGAACAGATACATCAAGCGTAGATGTAACCAGTGGTAATAAGCTCATCCCACTAAACCCACGGAGTATGTCATTGATATTAATTAATTTCTCGTAAAATTTAACTTACTTAATCCGATATTAATTAAAAAGATTACAATATTGAACTACCACCAGTGGTCTCTCACCACTGTACCGTAACTATCAACCTCCACAGAGGATTCCCACACTCCTTACTCCTCTCACACCACCTTCAAGCAGGTCCTCCTAGTACAAGGATCCGATCACCCTAAATATTTTATATTTCTCCCTCATCCTAAAATTCTAACTAGAGAGCTTAGGGGGAGGGAAAAAAAAAAAAAAAAAAAAAAAAAAACTAATTTCCTTTTTTCCCTTATCTTAAAAATTTAAGAGCTGAGGGGGAAAAAAAAAATTTGAACTAGTCGTATCCTTTTTATTTTTCCCTTATCCTATTTTTATTATTTTGAGAGATATGGAAAAAAAAAAATTCAACTAGTTGGCTCAACCTTCAATATTTTGTAGCATCAATCATTTACTATATTTTATTTTTTTAAATACATATAAATAATGTAAGTATTTTTTCCGTATCCCCTTGTTACAAAAATTATTATAGAGTTGGATAATTCAAGGTCGTGAAAAGCCTGATTAGTTTTAATTGATTAAAAAAAAAATATTCGTTGAAACTCCTCGGCTACTGAAAATCGGTTAAAACAAATTATAAGTAGCGAAAATCGCGGTCGGTGGTTTTTTGTGGTTGGATATGAAAAGATTTTTTTAAGCATTATCTTTGAATTTATTTATGTTTTGACGTTGCCAATAAAAATGGGGAACAAATAAAAACTTCAGATCTTAAATTGGACCTAAGGAATCTTACCGACCTAAGGAACGTTTGTTTGTTAGAATTTCGTTCATTTCAACATTTGCGTTTTCATCTTGTTATGAATGGAGACCTCACTTGATGTTTTATTAACATAAAAAAAAATGCCAACTTCCTAAAAGATTATTAAGATACATTAATTAATTATGTGGCAGTAATAAAAAAAAACTATTATTATTTACTTTATCAGATAAAAAAATCTTGATTTCCTGTTTGACCTTGGTTACTTTGTGTTTTTTTTTTAAACTCCAATTTCAAAAAGTCATTAAAACTGCTGTTAACATGATTTCCAAAGCCTTTGAGTAACGAAACCTTTAATTATGTGTTTGTATGATTATTTTATTTTTTCAATTATTGTATTTCAGTCACTACTCAAGTATCATAAAACACAAAGACCAAACCACATAAACTGTGTAATGGGATTAATTGCTATACAGACGGCTCACTAACAGAAAACGGGTCAGGGGCCGGCATATGGAGGAAAGATAAACCAGAATCTGGGATTTCTATTCCTTTAGGTAGACACACCTCGGTCTTTCAGGCCGAAGTGATGGCGATCAATGTCTGTACCCAAACCTTAATTGGGGAGGGTGTAAGAAACAGACTGATCACAATTTTCACGGATAGCCAGGCAGCCATTGGCGCCCTGAGAAGCTATACGACCAGATCTTATTTGGTTGAGGAGTGTAAAAACAACTTAAACACACTCTCGCTAGCCAATAAGGTTAGAATCGACTGGGTGCCAGGACACACAGGCATCACAGGCAATGAGAAGGCAGATGGCCTTGCAAGGGTGGGCTCAGAACAGACACCTCTTGCACCTGAACCCATATGTGGTATCAGCCTCAGCTACGCTAAAAGGCGTATAAAATTAGCTTTAGAGGACAAGGCAAGACTTTCTTGGAGAGAAACTAAGAAACAGGAACACTCGAAACTGTTTCTTAATGGACCCTGTAAGAGAAGAAGCTCAGCACTTCTATCAATGGACAGGTGGACACTCAAAAGTGTGACAGGACTCTATACAGGTCACTGTCGGTTAAATAAACACCTCTTTAATTTGGGGATAGTGGGATCACCAATCTGCAGATTCTGCAAGAAAGAGGGAGAAACGGCACGTCATATAATATGTGACTGTGATAACTTAGCTAGAAAGCGATACCTTCACTTTGGTAGTGATCGCATTGTAGACCCCAAACTATGTGAACTGATCGATCCATTCAGTATCCTCAGATTTGCAAAGGCCGTGGGCCTGTCACATATATAGGACAGGGACATGGACGGCGCACAATAGGTCTCAGTGAGGCCGCGGTGCACAAATGCCGGAACAAATAATAATAATAATAATCATAATCCGAGGTGATGAGGAATTGCCGATAGATCAGGCACTTTTCGTTTTCGGAATTCTTCAACGGTTCCACCATCTGTTTGAAAGTATAGCTTTCCCTTCGGGCTTGCTAGCAATAAATGTTATCTTAAAAATAATTAAAACATAAACATTCCTATATAGGCATATGCCCCAGGACGCCATTGGAATCTTCCTTCTACTCCACCCTCTCAGGCACAAGGACATTGTTGGAAAGAAACCGGTCTTCAGCCTTCCCAGGAATGCAATGCTCTATTATCTCTGGGTCGTTATGTTTGTCAGTGGGGGTAATCTTTCCCTATAGCTCTACTCCTTTATCGTTTTGCATTCATTAATAAATTATAGCCGGCGACTTGTATCTGCGTGCCAGAAAAATGTTTTTAATCGGACATTAATTTATATTTAGTGCCGAATACCAAAACAATAAAAGACAATCGTGCCACACTGCACAAATAAAGGTTTCAATTCGGTTGCGAGAACAGGTTTAATTTAATCTTTTGTTATATCACCAATTAATCTATGATACTTAATCAGATTGCATGGATGTGGCGTACATTTTTTTATTACCATGTCTTTTGAGATCCATATTCGAAAGTGCAATGGAACTCAGTGCGAACAGTTCTCAAGAAGTATTTCAGGAAGGCCTACCCAAACCCATCAGACGAAATAATTAACGCAGCTGTTCGTGAAGCTACTAGCTTATCTCGGGAACGATAGGGTGAAGACGACGCCGAAAAGTACGAGGGATGTCCATTAACTTCTTAGTGTCGAATTCTATCCTACTGCCTGAATTCCAACTTCAGTTCCGTCAATGAGGTGTAAGCACTCAGGACAGAGAGAATGGGCAATAGGAGGTCTGATGGATGACGTGTCTTCCACAGACCCTCAACTAACTAAGTAGAGATTAATCATTTGCCATAAAACCATAATTAAAATAAGCCAAACCCATTTATAACGGTCCGACGCCCAGACAAAAAAGAGTCGCAACCTTAAAAATTATATCAGTTGAGAAACTATTAGAAGGTCAAAGATGCTTTTCAGTTTTTAATAATTGTTGGTGGAACATACACGCATACAACAGAGATAGCCGGGATAGGAACCAGGGATATGGCATGGCATTATAAATGGTAAACTATTATAAAATTACTATATGGTAGTTAACGCTAAAAAAATATCGCAATTTGGAGTATGCTATAGCCTATATCTTTAATTTATTACACTCTTAAAATTATAAAAAAAAAAATACTTTTTTCTTTAATAACAATAAATAAATTAATTATTGTAACTTAATCATGTTGTAGGGGGTTTCCTATAATTGTCATGCCCTCCTTTTATCGATTGGGACCTCTATGCAAAATTTCATGTCTCGAGCTAAACAGGGGATTAATGAAGACAGACAGAAAGGCAAAGGGGGAAAACTATAAGGTTCTGGTATCGAAAAACCAACCAAACCCCATAAATTAAGAAATAAAACAACTTCTGCCTTTCCACTGCTTTATACCACTAGCTTTATATCCACACCATCAATTGTATTAATGCCAGACGAGCAACGGTCGGAGTGAGGTTGTACTTTCAGGAGATAAACAGGAAGACATACTTAGTAATTGACGAACCTGGGAGATATAATATATTATTACTGTAAAAGGAAATTATATTTTAATAGGAAAAAAAAAAAAAAATAAATAAATAAAGCTGAGGAATGACAGAAGTTTTTATTTTTAAATACATTCACACTTTACACAGACCTCACACGATCACTAACCCTATAAAACGGTATGCATATATGACAGGTTCATGGAGAAACTGTTAATTAAAATTTGCAAATGTGAGATAACACCACAAATAATAATTACTAATATAGCGCTTAAAATTTTCTCTCGATGAAAGAAGACAAGCCTGGGCTCACGTTGCTAGAATGACACCATTAACACTACCAGAAGATTAAAGCTGACAGACTAAGCTCGTCGAGTTTGCCCCTAGTTTGAGTATTTAGCAGGCTATAAACACAGATAAATGCCTATTGCTTCATTTATCTGGATATTTCCTCTTGCACATCATGTCGTATCAAGTTATCAAACAAATATATATCGATCGCGTTATCACCCCTTGAAGTGTTTAACATTGTTTTTTAGAGCTCAGTGTTCTCATGTGTTGGGTCATCACGAGGGGGGTGCCTAGTTCCCCTAGCCCTAGTGACGAAGTGAGGGTTGATTAGGCTATGACATGGACAATTGCTTTATGACGGGTCTTATGACCGTACTATCTGACTCCATATTTGATAGGTATGTGCCCCGACAATGTACTATGTTCAGGAGAAGAGGTATAGGGTAGGTATTGTAGGTAGTTTATGTAGTCTTGGAATGAACACGAATTCACATTCGGTATCTGAGGGTAGGCGAAAACCGTCCGGATCCCAAAGGTGAGTGTGAACCGGAGAGAGGCAGACTTGATTGCCGCGGGAGACACTGCTAGGTAAATTTTGCAGGGCCACGACAACCGTTGTCGGCGAGGGAGAGGTCTCTCCCAAGGAGGTGCTAGTTTTAGCGAGACGAAGGCAGAGAATCCCACTAGGAACGACGAGGCCGGACTAAAACATAGCGAGATTTGGAAGAGAGATGTAGAGGTTTTCATAAATGAGAAGGCCCAATTTTGAAACATCAGTGCAGCTGCAGACACCTGTCAGAGAACCGTAGTTAGAATGATTTACCTATCAAAACTAGGGGGTATATATAGCCCCCAAGTAACCAATGATCTGGGGTTTTATTCTGACCAACCAAACCGCAGGGTTGCGGTGACGCTTGCTTGTTCTTGGCTGGGACCCACCCAGCCTCCTAGCCGCTACCTGACTCTTCCTTCAAGGGCCTCTGACTAGTTTTTTGCAGCTGCGTCTTTTATTGTTTACAATATTTACATTGGTATGACTTATGGGTAATGTTATTTACATTTGTTTAAATTAATTTACAACATATTATAACCAATTTACAATAGAGTATAGGGTGATTTATCTTATGTAGCTAGAGGTCGCTAGATCATGTAACCTATTGCGTATGATGAATTTTAATATTTTATTTTCACAAATTACCTCTTGCAAAATACATTCTGCTAACTATAAAGCTGCCTCTGAAACAGGAGATACGATCTTACAAATGTGACCACCATGTAGTCTGTTTATATTGATTGAGGATAGGTCTGTAATGCCACTAGTATTGTAATATTACAAGCACCAACTACTAATTATTAATTATAATATTTCGTTGTTTTACACACCTTTTTATTTCTCCAAATAAAGTCAAGAAGGGTACTCTCATACCAGGAGTCTCCGACATACTAATTTATCGGGCTGCTAATGAAAGCACTTAGTCATAAGTCGAAGTAAATATATTATGTACTGATAGTTTAGGCCGGAGAAAAATAGGGAAAATATAATATAAATGGACACATATTTATGATTAAAACTTGAAATGTATTTATTTCATTTCTTCTTAACAGCAATCCTATTTTTGGTTACATTAACTTAATGAAAAAATAGTAAATAAGGTAGAATGAGGTCTGGGCCCAAAGATAATGCTTTGGGCTTTAGAGAACGAGGCTTGGGGGTATGTGCCTTGGCTCGGGCAGTGCTGAAGTTGAAGCTGTACGAGACTGTTCCCCTTGGAACTTGAAATGCCCAGATCGACTTGGTAACGATTGCTTACCAACTTATTAGTGCCAACTTGGACGATTTCGATCTTATGCTTCACTCTTTCATTCGAACATTTCCGTTGACATCGTCACTCTGTGGTTGTCTTTCTACATTCCTTGACTGGCCGACAACGAAGTGAATATAAATTTGTATTGCTTTTTCACTCAACATTGTTTACTCCATATTTATCATTGCTGCTATTTACAAGAACAGAAATTAAAGAATCAATTACCTAGCTAAATTTTAATTTCATACCTAGAGGTTTACATTTATTTTAAAATTATTTCATTGTATTTTTTATAGGAATACTCTTTGGAACAGTAAATTCGATTTATTTATTATTCTAAACAGGCCTGGTATTAAAATATCGTTATTTATTAATTTTAAAACTAACTACATTACCATTGTGTATAATTTTTTTTTAAAGTGTACTGTGATTAGGCATAAATTTTATAAATAAGTTTGGTGTTTATTTATTTGTTTGTTTTCATCCGTTATATTTTATTTTTTGTTCAGTTCATTTTTGAACCATAGAACCCACCTGAGTTTGAGTTATCACCAAGAGCATTTTAATTCTTAACGGATTACTCAGCATAAACACTGATTTGTTTCTAACTTCATCACTATGCTTACTTCAACAATGTTCTCTTAAGTTGTAAAATTCCGTTGGGCATGGACTTGCTGCAAAGTGCCTTGGCAGCATTAAGTACACTCTGAATGCCACTTGTGTGAAACTGCTCTCGAATGAAATCTCCCTTTAATAATGGATATTGTCCGTTGTATTCAGCAATTGTAAATCGTTGCTTCTCTATTGTCGAAATCGTACTTGCAAACTATAAATACGGGGTCTCCCGTGGAAGGAGTAGCACTTGTTGGTATAAACCAGCACTCGAGACAATTTGTTAACTATGCTGATACTACTTTATGATGCATCACCTGTCTACATGCAGGAGTAATCCCATAAAAACGCGATAATAACTGTATTAATCGATTATAAGACCCACAGATAGATGGTGTTGAACACCGGATTTGTCTGCAGATTCAGCGAATAGCATAACTTGATATGCCTTCTTCAGCAAACGAAATCATTAGGCATCTGAAATACCTCGTGTACCATATGACTCATGGTACATCTCATTCAGGAATTGTTGGAGACTAAATAGCGGCCAATCAGGGACAGACGGTGCCCTTGTATAACATCGGCAAATTTCAGGTGAAATGGAGGGCATTACAATTGAAAGTTATTTATTTCTTATTCTTAGAGGACCTATACGGAGATGCTGTCTCTCTCAAGGACGATAGGATCACAACGGTTCATCGCCCATTCCCCTCCTCCTCCTCGGAGCGCTATCCGTGAAATATCCCTAATCCAGAAAGGATCCCGAGAATCAGTTTCTTCGCTCTACGCCGAGAATTGATTAGTTCCAAAGCTCCTTTGCTCAGGGCCGGATTACAACCCTGAAGGATCAGTTAATTTATGCTGATTAACCCTAGATATGGAGATCTCAGATGTCTGTAATTTCTAATCATCGGCAATGGATACGGTTTGAAAGCATTGAACTGCACGAGAAGTGCTCATGAAAATGAACGAAACAAAGTACAATACTATCCAAATATCCGTTCTTCACTGTGGGGTGCTATTTAAAATCATTACGGAAAATTTCTTTTTAATGGTAAAGCGGCTTTGAGAATTACAGTTTCCGATCGCCCCCTGGCTGCAGAATCGACACGCGAATTTTCGGCACTCTAGGACTTGTTAGCCTGGAAATAAACAAATAAATGGGTTTAGGACTTTCGACAAGTTTAGAACTCTAGGCAGTTGAAATTTTCAAATAACTTTCATAACAAATAACAACGTGCATCTGAACTGTATCAAATTATTCACCATGCGAAATTCAGTTTCCTAGGTCTTGTTGATTGACTAGGCTGTCGTGAAAAGCTGTTAAATCGAAATAATAAAAAATCAAGTTACTCAAATTAAATGAACAAAAATAAGCTAGCTTAAACTTTACATCGGAAATTCTTCCACATGGAAAGGAACCATACATAACCGATATTTCACGACAACCATATAACTTGACGATAATATGGTTAACTAATTTTTTTCAGATATCTCGAATTATCTATTTTTTCACGAGCGCCAAAGAAATACAGATTTGAGTAAAATTTTCTGTTCATGTCTGGAAATAATGTGCAAAATTTGACTTTTAAATGGCTATAAACAAAGTTCATTTAATAATTCGTAAGCTCCTGAGTAACTTAGGCCCTATATGTCATCGTAGTTTTACTGACTCAAGATTTTCAAGTTTAAGCAGAAAACAAAACGGCGATTTCGTATACTGCCATTTCGTATTTCGTAATGTAACTTCCGTCCAAACTTACTGGGGTTTATCTAAAGTTGGCCTCATTCAACGCCATGAAGTTTCAACCCATTGCCAATTGGGTAATGTGATATTTCAGCTTAATTGTGATTTTGTTTTCTGCTTGAACTTGAATACAGTACAGGGGACACTCACCATCTTACCTCCAACACCATATTTTTTATTTATAAAAAAATATTTCTTTCTCATGAGTCAGAACAATGAGTATCTGTTCTTCACTCCCAACAGTTTTGAGGTGTTGAAAAATACTCAAGTATAGTACATGTACTCAATTCAAACACCCACACAGCCTAAACCACCAGAAATATTCATCCGTAACATTAGTAGTTTAAAATGTTTATGCTCTCAATTAACGAAAATTGTAGGCACTGGAAAATTCTCATGTCTCAATCGGCCTCGAAACACAAAATGCCTCTAGACATTCCAGATACATATAGAGCCATTATAAAGTATTTGGAAAATATGAAGGTTGACTTCCACACTTATCAGCTAAAGGAGGAGAGAACATTAGGGGTGGTGATTAGAAACCTGCATCCCACTACACCAGCTGACGAAATAGAAAATGAGCTCTCAGATTTAGGATACAAGGTTTGCCAAATAACCAACGTGCTCCGTGAGGATAGGCAACAGGAAGAAGGTATTAAAACACCACTACCCTTGTTCTTAGTAACACCTGGAGTAGAAAAAAATCTACCAATTGACCCACTTGTATTGCACAAGTATACAGGTCGAGAAACCTTACCCCAAACGTGAAATCGTCTATTTCCATAATTGCTAGGCATATGGGCACACAAAAATGTACTGTCACCGCTCTCCCAGGTGTGTAAACGTGGCTCACGGAGGAGCGTGGGGGACTTCCTTAGACTCCGCTTCCTCTTGCGCATACGCGAATACGCGAGGGAGGTGACAACCATGTGTACTTGGGAGGTCTCTGGGCTGTTTGTAAATACTGTATGAATGAGCGAGTGAATGAAAATTGTAAATATGGTATGAATGAGATCATTTATCACAATTGCTTATTGCCCAATAAGGCAGATTGCATTTTTTTCATAATAAAGTTGTTTTATATATAATAATAGTTTATTATCAAACGCTTATTTCATTCATAATGTAGTGGACATCAGTAATAATAAATTATTGATTTTCTATCGATATGTCTGATAACGTCTAATGAAAGTAATTATATATATAATTAATATTTATTGTACTCTTAAAGAATGGCACGATTCCTCCAAAAACTCAACGACCAATTTTGCAAATTTATGTTGTTGTTTTTTTCTTATCAAGAGAAAATTGTGTAGGTGACGATATTTTAATATTTGTCTACTGGAAATTTTTCGTTAGTAGGTGTTTGCTGTTCAGGGTGTCTTCCAAATAAACTACTCTGTTTTAGGATACACCATACACTATTTTTAACATACAATAATATTCTTTGCTGTATTAATTATTAAACTTTTAAAATTGAATATACCCACTAATGTTGCGATGGTGGAAATTGGATTGATCATCCTATTTCCATTCATCCTTCAAGAAAATTTAATTTAATTTATTTATGACGAAGGTATTTTTAATAGCTTCAATTCAAAGGTGAATGTTTTCCGAGAATTTGAGATGAAGAGCAGAAATTTCACTTGTTTATAAAAATCGTAAAATGAAAAATATGGGATTTTCTGTTGTTAGTAAGTGGCTGATTCGCAACTTCTTCATATACATATTCATTTAATTAAGATGGTCATGTAGTGGAGGTGCCATGGGTTAGTGCTTTAGTAGCGGGAGGCAATTCATGCTTTAAATTGGAGCGTAAGTGGTGCTAATAACCTCCGCCTACCACTTACAAAATTGATTGTATAAATTAAAAAAAATCGAACGTCTATTTTGATCACGGTGGGTTATTAACAGTTGGAAACATTAATAGTTTTCTGAGGACAAAAAATTCTGCACTATGATCGGCTATAACTATCTAAAATGTACTAAAAACTTTTTCTAACTTTAAGACGGTAAATATTGCTTAGCTGTACACCGGAACTGAGATTTTCAAAAATATATCAACTTATCGTCGTATTTTTTGAAACTTTGATATATTTTTTAGTATTGGTATTGACTTATGCGTTCAAAATAATATTCATATATTAAGATTGTCTTTAGTCTCCTTGGCTTAGCTAGACAAAAGACAGTAAACATGTAAAATAACATGATTGTAGGTAATATTTGTTGGTTCGAAACCGTGCACCGGTACCTCGCAGTATTACTGCAGATAGGGCAGGCCCCAGCAGTATATTTCAGGATATTACTGCTGACTAGTTTCTGGTAATTAGCATTAGAGAGCACCATTGTGCTCTAGAGATAATGCTGATTTTCTTCTGTTCTTGCCTTTGCTCTAGTGTATATTGTACCCAGACCTGAGTTTGTATTCAAATCTAGACAAGCAGATTATTCAAGTCCACACGAAGTATAACCTTCTCAACAATTTATTAGTATGCAGAGCTATTTAGTTGTTACTGTTACTTGTTCAAAGTAAAATATTGAGGTTTCCATAGCCGTTGCAGATACTCGATTCGACCATGCCACAGCATATAAAATATCACGCTCTGAAATCATCATTATTCAAGAAAAAGTGTTACCCCTTCTTAACCAGTTTCACTTAAAAATCGTTAGGCGACAGGATTTCATGGGATCTATTTTTGATTAGGCGTTTGCTCAAGTATAACTGGAAACTATCAACAAACAAAATCGTTTATCTTTGTGTTTAGAACTACGTCATTTAATGTATCATATGATGCGTTCATATTAGTGTTTTCTTTCATCTACTAGTATGATTTTTAACATTATGATGGTTTGTGTTAATAGCAAGCCAAAAACTAAGTGCTACTTAAATGCATAGATTTATATAGGGTGTTAAAAGTACAGGAAGATATTTTTTGAGAATAATTGAATAGAACCAGCAGCATTTTTACGTAAAACGTTCCTAAAAACTTCACCTACCCTGCAGATATTATCAAGAGAAGTACTTAAATGAGATTAGATAAGATGTTATTTACCTTAGCAACACTATCGTTAAACGATCTCAACTTAACGCTTTTCAAAACATTTTCATTTAATCCACTACCCACCCACGGTTTAAAGACAATGTTAACCCTACCATGTACTATAGAGCCCTTTGATAGTATTGTTCACCCTCCGTCGCTTATCCTGTCCTTCAGTTTTAGTATTCAATCAATCCATTCCTGCTGAATCCCATACCAACTATCTAGTACATATACTTGACAAGCCACTCACATGAGGGCCCATATCATGTCCAAAAGACAAGGAATTATAACCGTCGATTCAAACTCCTTCTTCGCCTTATGGACAATAGTTCATTAACAACAATGGAAAACATGAGATCTACACATTGATACTCCAACCTACTTGGTACCACGGAATAAATCTGAGGGAGACCCAAGACCACTAATATTCTTCGAATCCTCCGCAAGATAAGTAGTGCACCCCTCTATATCAAAAAACGTACCCTACATGGCGATATCAACATCCCTTTCATTCAATATCCAGCCACCTCCCTCTACCAAAAATTATACTCCTGCCTCCATGGCCATCCTAATCCTTACGCTAATGGTCTATCCTCCCATCTCATTTCCGGCAACCCACAGCGACGCGCATAAGATGTTGACCTCGTGCCCTAACTGTTTTGTTTGTAACTGAGCTCTGTGGCGATTACTAAATTTACAAGTGGTATGGTTTTTGGCCGATTAACCTTTTCCACCAAAAAAGCAACAATACTGTACAAACTTAAGTTCTAAACACTACTGTATTGATTGCTTGTAATTATTTTAATAAAGAAATATATAAAAAAAACTGTCATTGTTTTTGTTATAAGAGTCATTGATTGTTATACAAGTCCATTGACTTGTTATAAGACAGTCCCTTTGTATGGACTCTCCTTGTGATCTGCAATGCAATGACATGTTCTGTGCTTTCTCTAAAATTGATTTCACACATTCAATTCAGTAAAAAGTGTTATGAAAAAAGTGAAGTATATTGGGAAAATTTATGCTGCAAAAAGAATTAAGGGCTAGTAAAAAAATGGGCCATTATGTTAGGTTCAAATATATATTAAATGCTTTATATTATCTGACTGTTCCGCTAAGTTCTGGATATTTCACACCCGGCGACTGTTTTGGGTTGGACCTACCTTACTTCTTAAATTCTTGGATGAGTGACCACACAAGATCTGAAAAAATTGTTCATTATCCGCCACTCTTCTCTTCCTCGTATCATTTTAGTATGATTGCTATAACCTGTCGAGTGGTGAAACAGTTATATTAGCAATCAGTTCATTATATATGTCGACACGAGATTTTTTTCCGCCAAGATATTGCCCATCTGCGATTAAGAAATAGCTTTTGGGTTTCACCATTAGCTTGAACTGGTTATAATAAAAACATAATCGGTGACTGAGTATGGGAAGTGGTAACCGATCGTGACCTAACGATCTCCAGACCCGGTCTCTTCGGCACGACTGGGACTTGTGCAACTAGTCCTTACACGGTAGTCTGGTCATAACGAGGAAGCATTTCGTTCGTTTCTTTAATTAACAGCGGTAAAATTTACAGGAAAGTTTCAGCGTTTTTTTGCTTGAAAAAATGTTGATGTCTACTTCTTGTTATCTATAATCCATTAGAACCACGAACAAGGACTGGACAATATGGCCGACTTCTCTGTGTGTTACAATCTAAAACACACACTGAGGGAGTATGTTAAGTAATTACTCACTTATCCCTCTAAGGATAAGTAATTACTAAGGGGTCCCTCGTGAACAGCTCACGTTAGTTGCCAGTTGAGACAGTTTTAAAACGTAATGAGAGTCTATGAACTGTTGTTGGTATAAAGAGCTGAAATAAACGGTTTTTATCAATAATGGATCATAATACCAAAAATATGTACCTAACATGGCGATAGGTAAAAATTGACGCATGGGTTTTGCTTCAGAACGTATAAACACAATTTTTCCAGCACTAAATGAAGGACGACATACGTAGTCCAGTTATGCCTTTTACCTGACTGGCCAATAGTAAAGAATTTATAAAATGTACTACTAGGAGGATATTGTGAATTTTCGAGATCTTTCAAGTGGTGCTAAGGAACAGAATAAATAAGGAAAGTTCAGACTTCTGTTCAGTTAGTTCAGTTGGTTCTGAAGAAAATGAAATTCAAACTCAAAAAATTTTCCGACTGACTATGGTTGCAGAGCTTCCACGTTTTAATTAATGTATTCCATTTTTTCTTAGTCAGTTCGACCACCCTCCAGTTATTATATTCCAGATTTTATCTAGTCCCAGTTGTTAAGCTCCGCCTAACAACCTCCTCACTTCAATACTATCAACTCTCATTTTGGAGATCTTATTATCATCCATCATCACAACCATACCCGCGTGAGTTCTCCAAGGTTTATCAACTTCCCTATATCCACAAGTCATCTTAAGAGTCGGGTTCTCCATCATACACCTTCTCTAAAAGATCCTTTTTCTTTCGAATGTTGGACAACCACTAAAAGTTCACAAAATTACGAGGGTTAAGAGAAATATTAATTTTCACTTATTCCCCAATAATTTAAAATCCTACATTTAAGCATTTATATATGGCTCCCACCCGTGAATATCCGACCGATTAAGGACAGCATTGTTCACAGTGAGGACTCCATGAACGTGCTTTCTCGTACAGTGCCTCTGTTTCCCTGTTCAGCCATTGCTTACAGTACAATAAAATAGAATTACTGACAAGAGCTTTCTATTGTCTCAGGAAAGGAATTATAGTGAATAGATCTGGAATGACTTTCGAAGCCATCGGAGGTATTAGCTACAGCTGATCCGGAGTTCATTTCGCTGCTATTGGCTGTTTTCATATTTTAAAAATATTCACTCAGATTAGTCCATGAGTCTTTACGATCGGTATTTACGAACCAGCCAATAAGGACCGTCCGTCTTGACCTCTGAAATTAATTATAATAATAAAGGATAATAAGTATTCATTTTAGTAGCTAGTTTGGGTTAACATGCTTTAATAATTAAAAAAGAATAGGGAAGTTAGATCGCTTAAAGATTTGTATGGACAGTGAACATCGTACGCGTTGTAATATGTAAAATTGTTTAGCAATTAATTATCAAACGACAACTAATTATTTAGAAAGGGGTTCACATTATATCCCATGTCGCCTAAACACGGTGAGTGCATTCAGTTAGTGCCATAGTGATCGTGATAGGATGCATTTAAAAAAAAAAAATTAACTTGTTTAGGAGTTTACTAGTAGTTTCCATGTAGAGTCATTGAGTGGAAATATATGTGAAAAGATATATGGGGCAAATAGAGCACACAGATCGACAAAAATGAGCGTAACAAATTTCCAGCAACAAGGAGGCATTCAACAAATAAACGCTAACCTGCACCCGTTGCTTGGTGTGCCGTCGATGGATGAGTTCATCCGCCGGAGACACATCAAGTTTTTCGACGCGTTGCAGCACCTCACAAATCCAGTGTTTAACACTATGACCCCACCACCCCTCCCGAATCGATGGCAACAGACTGTTGGGGAAAAATTAGGTTAAGAATTAATATGTAAGTTGTTTTTTAAGTTTTCTTTTGTTGTGATCTTGTAGAGTCTTGTCAATGAAGCCAAGTACATTGTGTATCATTGTACTTGTATTGATTATATAACTTATACACCGATTCAGACCTTGTATAGAGTGTACCGATGGTACAGGACATATAAAATGTAATATGAAAATAGATTCGCCTAAGAATCTACAGTAAATAAAAGTTTTGTCATTTCTTTTAAGGGGATTTGGGGGGTATATATATATATATATATATGTTATTAGGGAGAAGCTGGACAGAAGTAAAGAGCTGGCAAAGAACGAACTTGGGTAGATCTGAGCGCTCAAATGTTCCGAATCCTCACAGAACAGAAACAGCGGCTTGACATATGGCATGGGTCAGGGGAAAGCAAATTGGAATTGGTTACGTAAAATTACAGGTCATTGAGAAGGTAGGCTGAAAGAATTGCTTAGAAATTGATTGGGGCTGTCAGAAGTAAGGCGAAAAGATGAATGTTGACACCCTAATGAGGGCTACTCATTTTATGTGTGTGGTTATGAAATACGTTTAGGAGGTACTGGCTTCCTAGTTAGTAGAGATAAAGGGACTACTATCAAACCATTTAAGGGGATGGGTGAAGTTCACTACTTGACCAGAATCGTGAAACATAATTAAACAGTAAAAATAAGTGAGCACTGAACTGTTAAACCACAGCAGTAGCTGATTTCGTACTTGTATTTTCAAGTTTTGAATTTTTAAGACATTATTGTTATTATTGTATTTTACAAATAAAAGTTAAAATTATTATAAATATAACTAATAACTGTTAGGGCCTGTTAAAATTCGCGACCGCCGACGTAAATCCCGTGTACGATTAGAAAGGAGTTTGGACGCAGGAGGGAAACAGTCCTGACTAATGGTAGACTAATTATAGGATACGCACTACCAGCTTTCTGGCGCTAATGATATTTAAACACTAATTGTGAGGGATTTCAACAACAAGGCAGGTGAAGGGAAAATGGCTCGACCGCTCCCATTGCAATTATCCCTAAATCTACTTCAAAATTGCTTGCCAAGCGGTTGTTATTGTTTTTATGTTACTGTTTGGAAATTCTTATGTAGCTTCATGTAAAAAAAACAAAAAAAAACAGTGAACTATATTATACTGTTAGCCTTGATTTTATTTCTTCTTGGATTAACATAATGTTTTTATGGTTACCAAAATTTATTTACACCGGTAATAGTCTACATTGTGTTTTGGGAATTGTGTGTAAACAGAATTAAGGAGTTAGAACGTAAAGGAACTAACTATATGGAGATATGTTCAGGCTCCGCTTCATTACCTTTAAAACACCCAAGTGTCCTAAACCCTGAGAAAAAATTATAAGATTAAATCTAAATTAGCTTTTGGGTTCCAACTTGAGAATCCTTAATAGGGACAGAGAAGAGTTAGTTACTATATCGTTGTGGGATCGATTTGTTCACATATTAGTTGTTTTCATGAACTTCCTGTTAACCAAGCCTTATTGTTAAGGGTAATGTTTAAATGCGCAGATGAATTTGTTGAGGTAAGAGCTGATGAAAAAGACATTTTAAATTTTCTTCAAATTACTAATGGATAAAGTTTCGATATGCTAGGTATATTTGTCTATCGGTTTCTGTTCTTAAGAAAAGAAAGGTTAATTATTAACAAGAGTTTAGATTCAAAACGAGGTAGATGAAAGATTATTGCTGCATAAAAATCTTTTTTTTTTTTTTTTCTAAGCTCTAGTTAGAAATTCAGGATGAGGGAAAAATATAGAATATTTAGGTTAATCGGATCCTTGTACTAGGAGTACATGCTTGAAGGTGGTGTGAGAGGATTAAGGGGTGTGGGAAGCCTCGGTGGAGGTTGCTTGTCTCGGTAAAGTGGTGAGAGTCTACTGGTGGCTGGGCCTAGAGTCTCTCTAGGCATGTAGTGTATATCCGCAGTGTGTTCCAAATTTACAAAACTGGGGAATGAAAGTATTCAGTAGAATGATTGATAATGGTGCAAAAATCAATGAAAGTCACTTGTAACACATTTATTTATCGTTTTAATTGAACTATAAGATTTTCAGATTGATTCAATTAGTTTTAGTACTGCTACAACCGAATACATGCTGAATAACAGACGAAAAACAATCGCCACGTAGCAAGGTAAATGATGTACTGGACGATGATGGAGCAGGGCCAAAACCGAAACGGGAAGCTGCTTGTCTTTCTACTTGATCACCATAATAGTTAACCTTTTACTTTAGCAACTAAACTAGCTTCCTTCGATAATATCACGCATGATGTCCTTCCTAGTGCATCCTTTATACACCGTGAACTGCTCTGTCACTTTGGTCCAGCCGACAAAGAGCCCATGGCCTTGGGCTGATAATTGGGTTGTTTTTTGTATTAGTTTTTGTTGCAGCATCACTGGAGCTGCGCAGGGGGTTGTTAGTCCGCAGTTGTCCATCCTGCGCTCTTTTTATGTTGTCTTCGAATGTTGAATTGCCACTACCGATTTAAGAAATGAAATTTAATATTATTTAGTTTGTCTTCTTTTAACTATGGCCAACATATACAGCAGCTACTAAAACTAAGCATGTGCATATACAAGACATGTACAGTGTATATTTTTTTAGTTTTGCTTAATTTTATTTCGTCCCTTGTATAAAATACTTACGTATTAGTCAGAATAAGGATATATATTGATATTTTTACGGTCTTGGAGCCCTATGGCGGAATATGTAATTGATGTAAAGCTGTCTAATAATGACCTTAAGAAAAGAAAAAGGAAGAATAAGAATTTGCTTATTTTAAACGATGATGCCACAGGCTTGTGATGAAACTCGAAGGCCGCCATGAGTGAATATAACCTGTGATGTTGAAGATTTACCTCTTTAGAAATCTGCTCATTATTTGATTATAACTGGATTGATTATATTCATTTTCGTTAGTTGAATTGTGTAATTGTTAAAAATTAATCTAGAGAAGAGTATTGTGACAAGATACATAGTTTTAGGTGTACAAATGGTTCCAGTTTGTTTTGAAAGTGATAAAAAAATGGCAGGCTGTTGACGGTTGGGTTTTGGGAAATAAACACACTATTCGTATTGTTTGCTGGAAAATAAATACTGCAGCCGGTTTGTTGGCAATTAATACAATAGCGGTTTTGTTTGTTGGGGAATGAACTCCTTAGACACTCCGTATTTGTTTATATTTAGGATGTGTCTGTTTGTATATATATATAATATTATATACATAATAAATTAATATATAAGTTAAGCTCCGGGCAGCATCAGTACTCAACCTTAATCCCCGAACGTCGGGATGTAAACATCCCGAATGTAAATATACAGGGTTATAGACTCGAAATAAACAGTCTAGTTCTAACTTTCAAGCGTGTTGTTTCTCTGTACCTTTTTTCCCTTTGTTTTGTTAATTCTAAAGCCGGTAAGCATTAACTGGTGCCGAAACCCGTGAACTCGTGGTGTGGAAAGAAAAGTAAGCGACGTCTGTTCGATTTTTTTTTTTTTCCTTTTTGCCGTGTTAAATAAAAAATTGAATGGCGGAAGGAGGCGTGCTACGACCACCTGTTCTGAACGTAGTGGATGGCGCGGAACATGTAGCAACGAGAAGGGTGGGCATTTTGCCAGAAGCTCATGCTACCGCTCTTGCGTTGATGAGAGTGAAAGCAATGAACACTCAAGATCTGAGAAATGCAATTTCAGAGCTGGAATGGTTCACTGGCGAATTAGGAGAACTCAACCACTTTCTGAAGGGAGGAGATCGCCTCACTGCCTTAATTCTAGCAAAATCGGAGGAAAATCTTCTGGACCCCAGGGATGCAGAGTCACTAAGAGCGGCCCTGATATGTCGGGTCAAGAGAAGGATTCTCAACCAGATCCAAGCGGATGAGGAGACGTCGTGGGAAACGGTGAAGATGCGGCTAAAGAAAGCATATGGAGGGGGGCGATGGACGCCTGAAGAAGATATTTTCCAGATGTTCCGGGAAACAAAATCATCAAGGCAGAGTAGCGGCCAATATGCCGCAGTTCTTCTAACCCGTTATAATCAAATAATGGAGAAAATGAGAGAGACAATGAGCATCGAAGAGGTAGAGGGCAGAATGGGATTTCTGTCTACTATACTAAAGGTACAGTTGGCGAAGGAAACAGGGAGAAAAGAGGTATTCCCTAATGAGCGCTCATTCCTCGAATGTGCCCAAGTCATGATTGACACCAGCGCCAGGGAGGAGGAATCGAGGATACATGAGGATGAGGGAGAATGGAGCCGGATAGTGTACAGAAGAACCAGGGTCCCTAAATCAAATTGGAAAAAAGTCGAAACACCAACCGGTAGGGACAGGGGAGCGGCAGGCGAAAGGAGGTTCAGGGCGGCGAGACCCAGGTACGGACCCCGCAGAGAAGAGAGAAAATGCCATGGGTGCGGGAAGACGAGTCATTTAGTGGCACAGTGCCCCCGCACAAAATGTTTCGAGTGCAGTGAGGAGGGGCATATCGCTAGGCATTGCCCTTACGTGTATCGGAGGAGAGATGTTCATAGGGCAGAACCCATGGAAGTGAATACGCAAACGATGCGGGAAAGAAGAAATATATCACCCAGGGGTAATGAATCTTCAGCTGAGGAATCTTCAGGAGCGTCAGGAACGTCGGAAACGGAAGAAGAGCCGGCTCGCGACAGGAGCCGAGAGCATGAGCGAAAGAAGACTACTTCGAGAAGATGGGAGCGGCGTGTGGCAGCCTGAGGAGGGTGGCAGCAGAGTGGCGACCGCACCCTAAAGTGTAATACAGTGAGAGGGATACTGTGCGAGTTGCCAATAATTAGAGTCGAGGGGGGAGAGAGGTGCTTGGTGGATACAGGAAGCACCAATACCATAATGTCACGCGGTGCGTTGGAGCGGCTGTATGGCAGAGAGAGGGCACTCCAGGTCAAGGTATGTAAGTGCAAGTTAATTACCCTGGGCGGGCCCTGTAAAGTGGCGGGAGAGGCGGTCGTGAATTTAGAGAAATGGGCGAAAAAAAAGGGCGATATTAACGTACATATTGTGGAGTACATGCCGCGCGAGTATGAAATAATAGTGGGGTGTGACTTATTGGGTCGGGTAGGCGCGCTTGTAGAGAACAAGGGAAAGGAGTGGCGGATCAAGTTGGGGGGGGGGGGGGTTACTTATCAATGTCAAGGGACCGTAAGAGGTGGGAGTGCGCGGATAGGGGCAGTCAAGAAAGTTGTGGACTGGAGGGAAAGCTTACGTAGGGAGTTCGGAGATATTTTTTACGTGGAGGGTGATATGCTTGGGGCAACGGGGAAGACAGTACATGAAATCCCATTAAAATCTGACCGAATAACGTACGTGAAGGAGAGACGATATCCGCAGGCACTCCGCCAACATATCCGGACAGAAATCGACAGCTTAAGACGACAGGGTATAATCGTTGATAGCACATCCCCTTATAATAGTCCTCTGTGGGCAGTACGAAAGAAGAGTAAACCGGGAGAGGAGGGGGAGAGATATAGAGTCGTCGTCGATTTTAGAAAATTAAATGAAAACACAACGGATGAGAAGTATCCGATTCCCCGTTTTGAGGACATTCTCGACAGACTGAATGGAGCCACAATCTTTAGCACTTTGGATTTGAAAGCAGGGTACCATCAAATCAAAATGAGCGCTACCGATCAACACAAAACAGCGTTTACTTTCGAGAGGGGGCACTATGAGTTCACTCGGATGCCATTTGGTTTGAAGAACGCTCCGATTACTTTCCAGAGATTGATGGACGAAATCCTGAGGGGGATAGACGAGGCGGTATGCCAGATTTATATGGACGATCTGTTGATCTTCAGCCGAACAGAATCCGAACACATCGAAGATCTCCGGAGGGTATTTCGACGTTTGCGTGAATTCGGGTTAAAATTGTCGATGGAAAAATCATCGCTGGGAGAGGATCGGATCAACTTCTTAGGGCATACCATCTCGAGGGAGGGAGTCCAGCCGGATTCTGCAAAAGTCGACGCAATTCGAAAGATAGCGGTGCCGAAAGACGTCAAGGGCATTCGGCGACTTTTAGGTACGCTAAATTACTATCGGCGTTTTGTGCCAGACATGGCAGAGTATCTCGTACCCATCAGTAACCTGCTGCGGAAGGGGGCGCGGATAGCGATTACACCTATTATGGAGCAAAACCTTCGAAAATGCATGGCTCGACTGCAAGAGGAACCAATCCTGGCGTTTCCCGATTTTGAGAAGCTATTTACTATCACCACCGACGCAAGTGAGTATGCATTGGGAGCGGTGCTGTCGCAGGAGGGAGATGGGGGGGAACGACCAGTGGCGTACGCGAGTCGAAGACTGACCGACACGGAAGCGCGGTACAGTGCCCTCGAGCGTGAACTTCTTGGCATCATATGGGCTATTGACCATTTTCGTCCATACGTCTTCGGGCGGAGATTCAGAGTACATACGGACCACGGACCTCTTCAATGGGTGGGGAAGCTTAAGGAATCATCAGCCAGGGTGACACGCTGGAAGGAGTTTTTGTCCCAATACAACCTGGAAATTGTATACAAACCAGGGAAGGACAATGTAGTGGCGGACTGGCTATCTCGAGCGATTACCGTAAATGCAGTCGAGGAAGGGGAAACGTCCGGGGATCACAGACAATTTATCCAGGAATGGGCGCCCGGGGAAGATGGAAGTCGCGGTACGCGGGACGATAGCGATGGGAGCGAACACCAAGAAGCGGAAGAATCTGCCGGAGAACGTCCGGTGGAAATGGAGACGATCGAGGAGATGATTAACGATAAACGGCGACAAATTATTTGGAAGACGCAAACAACCGGCCTGATGCGAGCTACTCATGAAAACTATGGCAAGAATAGTATTACGACAATCTGGTCCCAACCGGGTGTCAAGGGTGACCAAATTTGCCAGGCATTGAAAGATGCATCCAGACCAGGGAAGACCTACCATCTATTTGTCGGCAACGCGACAGTGTGGGATCTGATCAAGAAATTATGGAGAACAGAACAACTGGGTATTGATCGATCGTTTGTTCGTTGTCTGTCTATGGTCCAGACACTGCGTGATGAGGAACGGCAGCGGGAAGTAACGCTTGCCTACCATCAAGGGAAGACGAACCACCGCGGTGCGCCGGAGACTTTGCAAGCATTACAGCGACGGTACTTCTGGTGGGATATGAAAAAGACGATCCAAGAGATTTTAGGAACGTGCGATATATGTCTTAAGACTAAATATGATCGACACCCACCACAGGGACAACAGGAGGAAACACCCACAGCAGAGACGCCACTGAGTGAACTACAGATTGACACGTTCACTTGGAAGGGGTATAAGTGGGTTACGACAATAGATACCTTCAGTAAGGTAGCTATGGCGTACGCCGTAAAAGACAAATCATCCAACGCCGTCTTACAGGCATTACGAACGTGGTTCCAGTTTTATGGGGTACCGGACCGAATCTCGTCTGATGGGGGTAGGGAGTTCGATAATGCAAACGTTCGGACGGAGATGAAAAATCTTGATATCGTGTGGCATCTCAACACCCCAGGACATCCTAAGAGTCGCGGAGGCATCGAAAGGTTGCACAGTACCTTGAGTGACCACCTGCGGGTGTATCAGGTAGAAAAGGGTCTGCCGGCGAACGAGGCGATGCCGAAGGCAGTGGCGGCATACAATCATTCCATCCACTCCACCACGGGGTTTACGCCGTTCGAGATCCTCTTCGGACTGCGCGCGAGGCGCCGGAACGGGACAGAGACGGTGGCGGACGAGGGAATGGCGGAGCAAATGTTAAGTGCTCACTTAGAGCTCGGAAAACTTTGGGGCAAAGTTCGTGACAAAATCGTGAGGGAGAAGGTCAAGAGAGTTTCTCGGGTAAACCTCAAAGTCCGGGGTCGAATAGGGGACCTTAAAATTGGGACGATTGTATATCGTAAAATTGGCTCTAATCGGAGCAAAGAGTCGATCAGATACGAGGGTCCATTCAAGGTGGTGGTGATCAGGGAGCATAACATCGTCACCATCGAGAGTACAAGACCTCCGACGAAACGGAGGACCGTCCACGTCGAACAGTTAAAACTTCCACCAGGGGGGAAGGGTGCTGGCCATGAGTGAGTTGGAGTGTCCTCGCTTCTGCACGTAGCCAAATTTGGTATAGTATACATACGTACACTTTGTACCATTTGTAGAAGTATTTTTTTTTTTTGTTGTTTTTTTAGAATGTACACAGGCTGTGTAGAAATATCGACTTTGCGTAGCGTGTAAGATGCCATTGTTTTCTGTGAGTAATGAGCCATGTAATTTTTTTTTTGTTTTTTTTTTATTTTGTCACTAGTGGCTGCAGTGTTAGAAGCAGCGTTTTATTTGGACTATAAGTGTCTTATAAATACGACCGAATGTAAGGGATTACAGGTTGTGTACTGTTTGGGCTGGCCTTCGCTCCCTTAGTACGATTAGGAGAGTGATCGTAATATCGCCTAAGTCATCCTCAATTTAGACTTAGACTTCATAGTTTACGAGGAGATGTGCGTAAACTGGCAGGGGGGAGTTAAGCTCCGGGCAGCATCAGTACTCAACCTTAATCCCCGAACGTCGGGATGTAAACATCCCGAATGTAAATATACAGGGTTATAGACTCGAAATAAACAGTCTAGTTCTAACTTTCAAGCGTGTTGTTTCTCTGTACCTTTTTTCCCTTTGTTTTGTTAATTCTAAAGCCGGTAAGCATTAACTTATATACATATATATATTTACATATTTTGGCTATATATATATATATATATTGGCTATACTTTTTGGGCTGGGAATCATGTCCGGTTTCTACAGTTTGTTGTCACAGTCTAACGGTCACGGATTATATTATCCTTCAAACATTGAAATAGTAGGGTAATTATTATATTATAAATTTGTTCTAATGATAAAAAAAAAATGAACCAACGACATTGGCTTCTTTATTTTCAACAGTTTGTTGGGGACAAACTGTGTCAGAATGTCACAACAGTTTCTGCTCCGCTGCTAATCAAATACCAGGAACAATGGAAAGACAGGCTTGATGGATTTCGCTCTTGCCCAAGAACAGCGGATTGCTCTTCCTAGGTGGGCTATTGTCGTCAAGAGGAGCCCTGAAGTACAGCAAGACGGATAACAAAGTACATTCTTGATCTTGCTTCATTTTACTAGAACTTGGTTGGTTTTGTTATTGCCGTGCTCCAAGGTACAAAGGAATCAAGATATCCTACCGTCTCACTCTAGAATCTAATACAGACGTACACAGTATATCTAACTAGTTGACCATTAATAAATTTTATGAAAATCTAACAACTCTCGTTCATCAAGCTAAGCCAATACTCGAACTTATGCATCAGAATTTTACTACAAGAAATTGCCACTAGTCCTTGATGTGAACTATATAACGGGGTAATAATAGAGGTACTCTTCCATTCTTCTTATTTGTTTTTTCTGTCTTTTTCATTAATTTAAATGACTTAAATTTATTACAATAAGACAGGTATCATACGATAATACTTCCATATTCGGTATGATGTGTTTGATGATCTCAAATCGGCTGTAGTCAATTTGGTTTTAGTTATATGCCTTTCTCACTTCTGACTGGAAGGTTGTTTGTTGGTCAGGCACAATAACTGCTTGGGTGCATTTTAGGTGAAGGACTTGGAACTATTATAGGAGATGGCTGAAAGTTTGGACAGATGAATGATAACATAAAGGGTATCATAACTTTTAGTTTGTTTAAGTTTTGAAATTTTAACACAAAGACTGCCCGTACGCTTGACTTGTCTTATATGCCTTCTATTTTAAAGGGGTGTTCATGTATTAATCCCCCCCCAAAAAAAAAACCTTGAAGAATTGATTTAAGCGCAGATATTTGCTCACTAAAATTTCGAAATGGAAACGTTTGAACTACATAAAGCAAAAGTATAAAAAATTTGAAATGGTGATATTTTTTAAATTAAAAAAATGCAGTAAATATTAAAGATATGCTTTTTAGTAGTTGTATGTTAATAAAATGAAATTAATAATAAAATACACTAAATAAAATAATGTAATTGAAAAAAAAACTTCAATGAGTAAAAAAAGGTTTCCTAGCAATCTCATTAATTGTTATTCAGCATTTTAGACCGTCGTTCACTTTCAATGTTTTGACTCCGCTGTCGCGTTCACAGTGAAGAAGAGGTGAGGGCGACACCGAACTCTTGAGTAGAAGCGTTGTCCCACATCCCGCTGTGCCTCTTCTATTCATCTGCACCCGTTAGTCGGTACTTCTGCCGACTGGCGCTCCGATTAAAAGGCTTGGACTAAATAGTTGCGGCTAATGGCTCCAGCCAAATGACTTTTCAGCGATTAGGCAAGCATTTGAAGGCCTACATCTGCGTCGAGACTTTTCGACACGCTTCGCCCCAATGTGTAATGTGGGAAACGCGATCGAAACAGTATTCAGCGTGAACTAATTACTTTTATTTTAATATTCCTGATTGAAGCTTTGATAGCAATTAAGATAATTACCGCATACTATGTAATGTAGCGCTTGTAGTTTATTGCTTCTAGAACTAAAATCAGTCGACCCAACAAGCATCACTAGCTTGGCCATTTTGCCGGCTAAAATGTGATCACATCAGTTATGGACCTTTTTCTACTTTCTTCCATTGACAATTTCCCGTACTTACTGTTGACTCATTTCGGCGTTATCTTGAGTTTACTCCGTAGCTCTTACTTCACTCTTTGAGTTGAGGGGCTCTTCTCCTATTTCCCGTTTTCAGGGCCTCGAAAGTATATCTTACGATCCTTAGAGCTTATAATTTAATTGAACAACCACATAAAACAAGGATCGTAACAACAGGTGAACAAATACATAACAACTTTCCTAACCTTACTGCTTGTATCACTCGAACATCTCTCGTTTAATAAGTGAGCTCCCTACTGTTATCGATCATTATTAGCCAAAGAAAAAGTATGAGACAAAAAACAAAAAGTTGGTAGTTCACCAGACCGGTATTGAGAAACTCCTGAGTTAAATTCTTGATTATGCCAATTAATTTGTATTTCCAATTAATTAATAATAAAGTAAAATTTAAGCTTCTGAAATATTTATAACAAGAACAAGCTATGAAATCGGCAGGAACTTGTTAGATACAAAATTTTCATTAATGGTTCTCATAACTTTATATGTATATGGAAATATCTTCTTTAAGAATTCTTTTTAGGGTGTCGCTGCTCTATTAAAAACCCAGAAACCCCTAAATTTTAAGCCATTTTCTGTCTGTCTGCCTCTCTCTCTTTCCGTTCTGGTCTTTATGAGTCACTTTTTTAAGCTAACACTATGGAATTTTTCATGGGTCTCATTCGTTATTAGGGGAAATGACATATTTATAAAAACGATGCAGCATTGTTAATTAATTGATTACGTAAACAAATGTTGTGATATCCTAATTAATTATAAACACTGTAGTAACAAAAATGTTAGTTGTATCAAGTAGAATTTTTGACTTAAGAAATCTTAGTAGATAACGGAGCAGGACCAATTTCCGTCACTTTTTTTTTTTTTTTTACCCTTCTTCCTTTAATATTATATTAACTAACATGCATCTGGCATGTTTGAAAATGTTGTGGAATATCTTTCTATATATCTTTAAAATTGCAGATATTCGTATGATCGTAAAATCATTTTATTAGAATCAGTAGAGCACACGACGAAAGACTACTATGGACAGGCTGACCTAATGAGATTATCTGGAGCTACCTTCCTTCGGGCTTTGAACTTAGGTTCGAAAAAAATAAACCATTACTTTTCTTAGTCCCCATAATAATTGAGTGATCAAACGGCATGCAATCTCGAGGATAATTTTTGCTATTGAAGTTGCTACTATCTTATCGAGTGTTTACATTGCCATGATAAAATACATCGATACCGTAGTCTATAGCATTGTGTGTATATATGTAATATGATATTTATATGCGAATAAACATACATACATACATTCATACAATGTATACAAATACTTGCGCAGTAAGATAGGTATCTGCCTGTCACGGAGTGGTCTGCCAGGGAATGCGAAGGACGCCACGCTAGGTCAGATCTGTTTACTCTCGCCTCCGTAATCACCTACGTGTCTGGCTGTATGTCGCAGATTGGTTTCTAGTTCAGTTTAGTGGCCGCTAGTCAATTCTCACATTTTTTTCTCTTCAAACGTTTTAAGACTCTGAATCGAAAATAAGCACCTGAACTAATTTGTGATGTCAGTCATACACTTTCACTTAAAATTTATTTTAACATCTTTCATCTTTCCCAATTTATAAAAAATGCAGCCATTCGCCAACGTTTGTGATTACTACGTTTAAAGAAAATTATTTATTTAATATGGAGCCATTGCCAAAAAAAACAAATCCCAAATACCTAAAACAAGATATATAAAGAAATCTTGGAATATATTGTCATTTTTTTTTTTCGGAATAAAATTGATTAGATGCATAACATTTATAAAAACGGTCCAAACATTTTTCAGTTTTTTTTTTCTATACTTCCCGTCATTGTATTTTAATCAAAAACTATTTCGGATATTTGGAAGTGTTGTATAATATATCCACTACCTAATAGATTGAATTATTTTGCCGACCCCTATTGCAGAACATACTTACAGATAGGTCCTGAATAAAAGTAGGCCCTTCGGGGGAACTATAAAAATAAAGAGTTCATCGTCCTATCATGACCATTGGCAACAGTGTAGGAATCCTCTAAATGTCGTAAACAGCCTTCGACAGCAGGGCCTCGGACCCAGTCCTTGGCCGCTTAAACATTACTCTTCGGGCTCGGGGGTCTGTTCCCTTCCTTTCTAAATAGCGGTCTCTCTCACTACGTATAATTTGCAGCTTTTGCACCTGTATGTTCATTTTTTTTTTTAGCTTTGCATTCTACTTTCTAGATTTTTCGAAATTAATTGTGAATCGGAATTTTGGAAATTGGACCTTGAACATCGAATACACCATAAACTGCGGTATTAATTAAAATATGTTACGGTTAATACGTAATCGATATATCTGCAAAGTTAGATCTTGTGTCATAAAGTGAACACTTCGTATAAATAAAAGATTCTAACATAACGAATTTACGTAACGATTACTAATAATTTTATTGATATGTCAATCTTTGAACGCTAAAAATTTTTTATATGGTATAAATTATGAACTAAATTGTAATTATGAAATATGAATAAACCCAATAGAGAATGTAGAAAATGAAGAAAAGGTATCAAGAAATACTTACGCATGAGTTAAAACATCTTGGTTACTGAAAATATTTACGTTTAAGCGTCTGTAATGTATCTTTAACTATAGGAGAAAATTTTAGGCTTCGGAGCTGTGCTTTGAGAATGATTAAAATGATGCCCTCATTTTCATTTTTTTGTCCCATCCTTCCAATTTACAATTTTGAGATTTTTTGAAATATATCTTTTAAAAGATATAATAAAGGTCTTGTGAAGATACGCAGACAATCAAAGCAAAAACGGAGCGCAGTTCAAGTTGGCATCGCTGTAGAAATAGCTTAAGCTTTGTGTACATAAACACAACCGGTTCCTGGATTCCTTATGTGTTCCTAAACGACTTGGTTTAGGTTGGGTTTTATGCTGACTATTGGCCGGTAAAGGCTTCTATGGAAACTAGTTTATCCCTAGAGAGCCCGGCCAAGTTTTCTCTTGAAGCTACTTAACTGTGAAAGCTTACAGACACCTGCGCAGTTAAGTGCAGCGCTAACTGTTACATACCGAGCAAATCGTCTCCAGAATGTAAGATCTATGTGTCTGTATCGTTGCTATGCACAAGCATTTTATACGTGTCTGTATGGAGGCAATATTTTCAAACAGGTATTTGGCAATAGATTTTGTCTACTCCTCTGTATCTCATGCGGTAGAGGTCGTCAAAATGATTTAATCGATCTGAAAATTTAAAGCTATATAGCACATGGCCTTTGAATATGCTGATTGTACGTTTGTCAAAATATTTAAAAAAATACTAAAAGGAACTAATTAAATGTTGAAAAAGTCCTTTACTTTCGTTCAGTAATAAGATTTTTCAAATAACAGCACAAAGCAATAATTAGTAACATATAGATTGCTATATTAATATTGATTAGTAATTTGGCAAAAATTACAAATTTCCCTAATAGAGCTATGGGTGACTGTGTGATCTCATTGATACCTTAAGCATATTTTGGACATCAATTAAGATAATGAATAAAGAATTGAAATGTTAATAATTATTTGTCTTAGAAAAACATACATTTTTTTATATTTTAGTGTTATTTTATAAAAAAGTGATTTTTATTTAATGACCAATGAATAAATATGGCGATGATAGCCCGCCTTTCAGCTACTAATGGTATTATATACAGGTGTAAATAATAAAACGGAAAAAAAATTGCAGACTACTGGTCCATGGATTAACTTAAATCAGATAATTTATTTATTTGTTTCCCTTATAAATATTGAAAGATTTCCGGTATTGACTTATGTTTTACGGCATAAAACAAACTATCGAACTTAGTCAGTATGAGACTAATCGTAGTAACAAGACCTCTATTAAAGAATTTAAATTATGAGATAGTATAAATATTTTCAGATAGTATTGTTTTGAGACCTTCGTTTATATTTCAAGTTCAAGTTGCCAATCATCGTTATTTTTCTTCAAAAGTTTATCATTTGAAGAAGGTCATTCTGCACATGCGTCATACTCCATTATTTGTTATTGTTATTGCTCACATTTATAATGTGCCAATGTACATTTCTCGACTTTCAAGTGTCCTCCCACCATTGATCCATGTGACTGGTCAACTTCATCTTTGATAAACATTTTTTAATTTGTTTTATTTATGCATTAATATATTGCAACAGCTTTGCCACTATTATGGCTAATCAATGTCTGTCCATTCGCGTTACCGATATGAGGTTGTTATCTCAACAGGTCTCGCCACCAATTGTACTTCAGTCGTCGATGGGGGGTTGGTGACAATGCGGCAGATTGGAGTGGTCTACTTATTCTGTACTCTTGATAATGATACGATTAAAACAATATTTAAGCAGAATTATATTAAACGACTTGTAAGGACGTCATTCACGTTTATTCGACTGAGAAGGTGGACATACAAGTTACCCTAGTACACCACCACGCCCATCTCTATTACAACAGAGAGTATCTGTATGACATGGCTCGTGTGTTGACTCATATCATCATGGATATATAGTGTTTAATCAGGTCATTGTGCAGAGTTCTGTTTGAAACTTACACTGCTGGGCCCCTCATATCCCCCCTAGCCAGTCATATCCCGATATAAATAGTTATTAATGGTTTAAAGGGTATTATATACTCACATAGTATGTCGAATTAGTCCACGTTATTTTTTTTTCCTTCCAGTCCACTAGTTTTTTAAATTCCATTCCTCTTCTTTCCTGTGACAGAGACAGTATGGTACTTAGGCTTCCATCTCCACAAAATGTTGACATGGAACCCACCGACGAGGCAAAAAGGCTGTTTAGCTTTGGGCAACTGTACAGACTACTTCGAAGGGGATCCCATCTCTCAATAGAAAATAAACTACTTATCTACAAAGTTATTCTCAAGGCAATGTGGAGATACGGAATAGAGCTATGAGGGACAGCAAAAAGTCGAACATCAACCGTATCCAATCCTTTCAATCAATATTCCTGAGTACAATATTACATGCTCCTTATTACGCCAGTAACAAAACCCTTCATGGCGATCTAAATATACCCTACATTCTTGAGCTCATCTCTGCCAAGTCCTGAGCGTCTGTGGCTCTCGCGCTGTTGTTCAGCCTTCACTGGATCGCATCAAATGACGCGGCTGGTGGAGGAGCGTGGGGGACTTTTTAAGACTCCGCTTCCTCTTTCGCATGCGAGGGAGGTGACAACCATTTGGATTTTGGAGGTTTCTGGGCTTTTTGGGATTACTGTATGAATGAGCGAGTGAATGAAAATTGTAAATATGGTATGAATGAGAACATTTATCACAATTACTTATTGCCCAAGAAGGAAGATTGTAATTTTATCACAATAAAGAAATTCTATATATTTTTCCTTATGCTTCCAGTTATTGTATTGCTATATCTAAAACTGATCAGTATAATATCTCGTGTGGAATATACCTTTAAAAATTTCAGCTCGACTTAATAATTCACAATCCACTATCATAGAATACATAAAGAGCCGCATGCCTATTGAACGAATGCAAGTGCTATACTTGTTTGGTAATTAGAGCCTGTTAGTTTTGTTGCACTTGACAAGCCTCAGGGGATTCATTGACCCAGAACCCACAGGCCGACATATAACTCCTCACTGTAGATCTCTTTTACTTGATAGCCACAATGACCAGCTTCCAGCCTCCAATTAACTTTCCAAGCGGAGGTGCATGAGGCAGGAATGCCCTGGAGTGCCCTGTATCCATCCCATACTTCTTCTCTAATGAAAGCCCTCTAGGTTCTCCGGTGTCTAGTGCAGTGAGAGTTTCAGATTAGTTCTTCCATAAGTGGAGGGGAGGCCGAGGTTTATAACGTGATCATCACAACATGATTTGTAACTCTTGTTGTAACTGTGATACGAACCTGTTACTTTTTTATATGGACAGCTTCGAACTGGTTTCTCGATTAATCATCATATTTCTGATATGGAGCAGTTCTGAAATCGTAGATAAATGAAAGTATTGCACATAAACCATTATAAATTTTACGACAGCAAATTGAACTTTGATTTTATATGTGAAATTGAGGCGGGAATAATGTTGAATGATAGTAATAACCTTTATTATCCTGAGAATATGTTCATTAAGCACAGGCATCCATTTAACATAAAGTGAGATTGTTAACAGTACCCGACCCTACTAAAATGTACAATGTGCAGAGAAATAAAATATGAAAAATGAAATTAACACTTATGAAGATAGTTTGATTTTAAATAGCCGTGATCACCGTAAGCCCCCAAAAATAATACTTTTTATTATCGAGGAGGTCAAATTCTTCAATTTTATACCCCAATCAATAAAATATTAATGTTTTTATTACTACTCTAATTTATTAAAGAACCTTCATTATTTTACGAGAAGTTTTTTTTTTAGTACCATGGAACTACCAAGAAAATATACCTCCCCAGTCATTGATTAATTGAAGAGAAGTCGCACAACACAGGATTGCTAGTTTTGAATTAGAAGAAACGTAATTAAAAAATTGCTGAAACCAGATGGAACGTTATGCAATCTTTAATGTATCCTTACCCAATAATCAATATCAAAAATGTCGTGAGCTCTGTTCTGGTATGATAAATATTAAAAGGGGGAAAAGGCCCGATTTTATTCGTATTTTTGGTTGTTGTATTTTAAATAAAAGGTATATAGGATATATCAAGGTGTAATGAAAATTTCAGACGTCTGTGCCTTTTGTACTGCTGCTATCGTAGAACAATCAATCCTACTGAAAGTCAAACGAAAGACGATCACGTGAATCAAAGTTGAGCCAGCTTCCTTTGGAAATGACAATTAGTAGTCATATGTAACATTTAGTTCCGATAAGGTTTTATCAGCAGGAGAAATAAACTACCTGTCATTATATGTCAATCATCATAAGATAAAGAAACATATTGGGCAATTAGTGTGATTTCTGTATGGCCGATAACTTGGTATTTGCCTATGTTAAACTGAAGTGGTGTTTTGGTGTTTTAGTCTGATACTTGCCCAAGTTAATCATGCCGAGCAATCAGGCTATTCGGAACCGTAGAACTTTTCTTAAGTTACTGTTAGGCAGAAGTTGTCAGCGGTACAGTGTAGTAGGCGAGCGGAGTTACCCGGTGTTTTTATTACCGCTTCGTTTTAACTTGAGAATTTCTATTACGGTTATAGAGGTCAAGATATTGCAATCCGAAGATTTGAAGAAATGACCTCCGCCTTCATACAAAAATATCTCACGACCAGTAGTTGTTGGGATAAGCAGAAGAAATTTAGGGAGTTGCACCTGTTTTAAAACGCTAAGCCAACGGGAATTGTAGATCTTTCTATTGTGAAGTTGAAGAGCGAAAGAACAAAAATAGTTGTAAAACGTCTAAATGTATATAATTTTTGGCTGTTGATACCATTAATGCTAATTAATCGCCATTTCTAATTCGGTCCGGATATGTTCGCTATGCAAAGACACGTACAGACCAACGTTACAAAGCTAAGCTACTTACATCCTTTTACTTCCAGCCCCCTCATATATAATGTAACGTAGGGACACGCTCGACTGCAATGTTATTGGAGACACTGGTTGGCTCACCTTTAGCAAGCGTTGACCTGCATATCTGGCCAACCTTGCGTACGCAATAGCTCAGTGTGTATCCCCTCTTTCATAATCCTCTTGGACTATGTGTTTGCTCACACTTTCCAATAGCTTACACCGAGAAGGGTGTGAGGCTATACTTTCAAGCAGTTACACAGTGATTTTTTTCGTCTTTCTGTATTAAAAAATTTCACGACAAAGGACAAAAAGATGGTTCAGTCGCTTAGAAATTTACATAGTATATTCCAGCACACTTTGAAATATCATTATATTTCTAACTGATTCATGCGTCGGTTAAAATAAAATAAAGGAACATGTGAATAAAAAAAAATCAAATCTAGTGTGGTGCAATTGAGGGTATCGGTTACGGATACGAAAACAGTCTTAATGAATTTTTGCTATTACAGACCGAAGTCAATTACAGTGAACACATATAGTCACTTGTTATTTCCATCTTATATATAAAAAATTACAATTCAGGTTATATTCGATGTAAATAAAATTCTTTAATATACTAGGAGAAAAAAATAAAGCAACTGATTTTTAACTATTATTAACTATATATATGCATGTATGGCTAAGTCATGTAAGAAATGTGTTCAAAAAGTTAATCAATAGTCTTAGTGGTAATTTTCATTGTCCAATGACCGTCGACCATCTTTATTTTAGTAAAAAATTTTAATGAAGCGAAATGTTAACAAATTACCTTCACCCTCTGCCTCAAGTCCTGTCCACTAGTTTTTTTTAATTCCATTCCTCTCCCTGTAACCGAGTTAGTACGGTACTTAGGCTTCCAGCTCGACAAACCGCTGACCGGGACCCCACATACGAGGCTAAAAAGGCAAGAACTAAACAGACGCTTTGGACCACTGTACAGACTACTTCAAAGGACATCCCATCTCTCAATAGAAAACAAATTACTAATTTACAAAGTTATACTTAAGCCAATCTGGATATACGGAATAGATCTATAGAGGGGGACAGCAAAAAATCAAGCGAATACAATTCTTTCAATCAAAAGTCCTGAGAACAATAGTAAATGCCCCTTATTACGTCAGCAAGAAAAGCCTTCATAACGATCTCAATATACCTTGCAATCTCGAACTCATCCCTTCCAAGTTTATGAAATTCCACAGTAACCTATTCAACCACCCTAATCCCCTAGCACAGTCATTGCACTTCACCACTCCTACCTATAATCCTCCTCGTTGACTAAAACGGCAGTGGCCTCGTTACCTGCTATAGATGCGTAGCAGTGAGAGTCCTGGCAATGGCCAGATTCTCCAATCATGTCCTGAGCGTATGTGGCTCTCGCACTTTTTGTCAGCCTCCACTGACTAGTATCCAATGACGCGGCTGACGGAGGAGCGTGGGGGACTTCCCAAGACTCCGCTTTCTCTTCGCATGTGGACTTGGGAGGTCTCGGGGCTGCCTGTAAATATTGTATGAATGAGCGAGTGAATGATGAATTGTAAATATGGTATGAATGAGACCATTTATCTTAATTACATATTGCCTTATAAGGCAGATTGTAATTATAGCACAATAAAGGAATATCTAAAAAAAAAAAAAAAAAATCTAAAGAACGTACTATCAACGATGAAGTTGCCCAGTCACATGGATCAATGGTGGGAGGACACTTGAAAGTCGAGAAATGTACATTGGCACATTATAAATGTGAACAATAACTGCTCTTGGTCAGCCTCCACTGGCTAGTATCCGGTGACGCGGCTGACGGAGGAGCGTGGGGGACATCCCCAGACTCCGCATCCTCTTTCGCACGCGAGGGAGGTGACAACCATGTGGATTCGGGAGGTCTCTGGGCTGTTTGTAAATACTGTATGAATGAGCAAGCGAATGAAAATTGTAAATATAGTAAGAATGAAAACATCACAATTTCTTATTATCCAATGAGGCAGATTGTAATTTTATCATAATAAAGTTGTTGTTTACTCAGTAAGCCAATTAATTGTTGAATTTCATATTCACATATTTTCAGAAGCCTATCTATTATATATAAAATTCAATATGGAAAGACACTTGTTTGCTGTCTAAATGTATACAGAAGTTCAAATGCATATGGGTTCACTATGACCGTTCGAATGATTGGGACCTTATCCTCAAATGGGAGTTAGTGCCGGAAAAAAATATTTTGAAATCTAACTTGTTTTTGTTTAAGAGCGAAAAACTTTCTTCGTTATTCTTTCAACTAGATTTTCGTTTGCATATCGTTGCAAATACGACTAAACCCCCAATCTTTATTCTGCTTACACTGACACACCATCGGTTATTGTTGATGACTTATTTTAGTATGAATTGGGAGGACACCTCTTATAAAAATTTGGATTAAAATATCTAAACCACTAGAAACGTAGCGTAACAGTCAGCAATTTTGGTAGCTCATAAATAAACAACCCAGCTTACTCCAGGGATCAGCTGGATTTTTATCTTCCTGCTAGAAGAAAAGTCATTTAGCTGGAGGACATTAGTACTAGTTTGTTAACAGACTACATCTAAGTTTGGCCACCAACAGCAAAGATTGAGATTATCTTGACAGATCGTGACCAGATTGTATAACCTGCTCTGTACGCTCTGCGGAGGACGTGGCTGATGAGACGGATGTGCACCGACGGTAAGACACCGGATATTGCCGAAGAGGAAGCTGATTGAGTAGTCAGCCACGGTTGAATGGATCTGATGACAATGTTCCGGTCAGTTCCGCTTATAGTTAACGTTGTATCTTCAGCTCTAACCTTGTTGGTTTAAATCTGCTATTGCACACGGTTTAACCAGGGTATTACTTTTAATGCATCATGAAAGATAAGCTATCATGCACTAAGCACTAAGCTAGAAATCATTGTATCGGTATGAAATAAAGAAAACCATTCTAAATCCTTTACATTCCAAACTAATGATTATCATACACAAGAGGTTCTTTCATAATAAAAAGCTAGAAGAAATACTCATTATAATCAATTCATTAAGACATATTGAACTGATGAAACATGGCAAATAATTAAGTTGAAGAGACAATAATGAAACTGCTTATTAAAGCTAATATCTTAAAGTGCCGCTTGAAATATTGGCACAGTGACTTAAAGGTTGTGCATCACGCGAACTTAACACGCAAGCCACCAGCTATGTTTTATTATTCTGTCACTTCTAATTGTGAGTGATTTTGAATCGATTGAATTTTCGATTATTTAATATTATTGAATATAGGCGTTTTTGAAAATTTTAGTGGTCATGTAAGTACTGCTTCCTAAACTCCTAGGTAGCTTGCTTCCGACCAAAATATATGTAATTGTTTTCAAGTTCATCTTAATCTCAAAATTACGTTTTTATTATTTAATTTAGTGATTGTGTTTTTGATGATTATAAAACTTTAATGTACTAATTCTCCTTTTTTCTGGTGAGTTTTACTTGGTTTCTTAAGCTTGATGAATACAATACATGCAATAGGTTACTAATCATATATTATTAAATGATGTCATATTCTTATTTCATTATGTTTGGTGTTGTTATTAAAGTCATAAAGGGCGGGATTTTTACACCATCATTGCCTTTTTCAATCAGGATGTTAGGGAGAATTCCCTGATATTGTTCTCATTCAATTTAATTATTTCTTTATTCATACTTGTTACATATATGCTATAACTAGGGAAATATAGTTTCAGTTTTTTGATACCATGTTCAATGTTTCCTTAACTATGGGGGAAATGGTTGAAAAATTAGAAGTTTTAATATCAAACAGCTTCTGACTTGAGTCTTGACTAAATCTTAAATGTAAGACAGGAATTTTTTTTTTTTAGAAAAGAGAACACAACTTTTTTTTATGATTATTTCCCCCCCCCCCACACTTCCAGTAATCATGCCTAAGCTAAAAATTCCACAGCAGAGCCCGGGCTGTAGTTGAACAATTAACAAATAAATACATGGCGCAACACCTCAAGAATAGACAGGGTATAAGTATAAGCTGAGTTTAGCAGTGGTATAACTAGGTGCGTCAGCAGATATAAGTCAATATGTTGACTACTCGTTGTTATATTGTTGAATATATCCACGAAAGTCCCAATCGGTTAGATCAATCGCTGTGATCATAGATCATGCATCAGACGAAAGAATGCGGCTGCATACCCGAATGAAAGTAATACACTCCCATTAATGCTAAGCAATAATTTACTACCCCTCCTTACAAATCAGACATGCTCTTGATAACCTTGAATTATGATATTTGTCTTTTACTATTATTATTAACTTATTAACTATATCCTATCATTTTACTGTTCGATAAAAATACAGCAGCAACCTTTTAAAATAGTAACAGCTAATATTAATATATTTAGTTTAATTACAATTATTCTTCCACCTTTTTTTCTTTTGATTTAATTTTTTAATCATTAAAAAAAATTAAATTACGATTTAGTTCAATTATTTTCTTTCTTATTTAGTACTCAAACAAATTATTAAATTCTATATGGCTAGTGACGGTTGTGGAAGAATATAATCAAATAAAAAATCTGTCTCTTCACAATATTCAACAAAAACGTTTTTAACAGCTCTAAATTGTCATCTTCAGTTGTTGATTGATGGTATGACATACTTATAACATGTGAAATTATTTTTATGACGAAGAGCAGTTAAAAAATGTTGGTTACTTGTACTGACTTCACTTTTCGAGCCGTAGAGTAATAAGTAACCAACCTCATTGTACAGCTTTTATTTTATTATTATTATTTAAATTTATTTTCTCCCCTTACGTGACATTGTTTTTTTTTTCGTTTGGCCATAGCTGTATTTATGTGAATTGTTTTTTTTCTCATAGGGGATATGGTCCCAGAATAAATATTTGTTTCTATTCTATTTTGAAGCATATCCTCGTTCATTTATTGCCTTAAAACACGGCTTTTAGCTCGCCTGTGCTTATGTCTGTTTATTCCGAATGGGACACGCTCCTCAGTTCCTATGCCTTTGATCTTTCTCAACACTTTTGTTTTTCATTCTCTCTGTGGTGACAGTTCTTCATTGCAAAATAAATGTTGACAGTTCTGTCACGATTCAGTCCGCTATCAAATCGATAACTGACCGATCTAGTTTTTATCAATGTTTTATTTTTTTTTTTCACAGCCACTTATCCACTTATATTAAACTATTTACGTAACAATATTATGCCATTGATAGCTCAAGAGGTTTTATGCACGATGGATTGCTTAGTTGGAATAATATTTAATGTATAAAAACAAACATTATGTAATATTATAAAGTACATTATTTATTTATATTGGGAAGGTCTCGTAGCAGAGTATCTTAATTAGCCCCAGAAAGATACTGCTCCCGATCGTCCCATTAATTTTTTCTTTGGCTATTTATTAATAATTATAAATACTAGTGGGACCAACGCCACAATAAACGTTTCTCATTTAAAACCCATTACAAATGTTTCCTAATTTAGTGTCGCGAGCGTATCTAGGATTGAGTATACTTATGTACCCGTAAGTAGTAGTACGAAGGTAATTTTTTTTAATTGAGAAATTTTGTATATTTCTGTGATTTATATATTTATTTTTTATTGACAGAAAGTAAATAGAATTTCATACAAAAATATGAATCAAAGTCTTTGAATCCGTGTTTTCCGAAGTTCCACAAGGAAGAGGGCCGAGCACACTTCTATAATCACTCTACATATCAGATGGTGTAAAACCTCACTTTCCTTTTTTTAACTCGATTTCCGCAACACAAGATCACATTTGAACAGTAAAAAAATTGTCATTAAATACTGCCATCTCAAATCGGCATATATTACTTTCATCTGTATTCATACTCCCCCATACCGAAGAACACATCATGACGAACTAATTAACGTAATTTTAACTAACCTACTGAAGTTAAGCGACCTTTTGTAACTTCATTACAATATATATAGCCTTTATTGGCTATAGAAGGTTCTGCGACTTGTGGAGTGGCAATCCATATAGTCGCTCTAGACATAGTCGATTTTATTTCGGCCATTATATTTAACAAACACATTATTAATATTATTACTCTCATGTGATTAATTATCATCGACAATTAAACGGGTGCTACCACTGAAAGCAATCTCATCAGAATATAGACGGTGAAAACAATACCATACAATCATCACCAGCACCACTCACAGTTGAAGTTTATTTTGTAAAAAATAAAATATGAATAGAGTTGGCAAACTCCAAGTTTGTGGTCCATTGAAGAATTGTTTGATAAACTCTTCTAAGGTTTCTTGTTTTATTTAAAGGCACGTATTCGGTGCGGCGACCTCATAATCGCTATTGTTCAGTAGATCTTCAACGAAGGTTTCCTCGGATTGAAGGCTGTCCAATCTTCTTCATCCGCCCAATGAATCTTTCATGGAAAGCAACGTAGAGTATATAAATCTAACTGTCACATTATATGTAACAGTTGTTAACTCATCTTTTAATAAAGGTGTCACGATGACCATGACAAAATATTCTTGTTTTCATTCAAAATATATTAAGTAAACACACTTAAGGGTCTTCTGGAGGCGAAAATGATTTTGAATTTCTTGTAGCAACCTAATTTACCTCACGAAAATGGGCCAATCCCGTCCAGGCTATATCCATGAAAGATTTTGTGGAGGGCGCCGGGAATCGAACCCAAGTGTGCGCTGTAAATTGTGTTAACCACTAGCCCTCAGGAATGGGCACATTTCTACTTAGTGATGACATAGTAATTTTATCATTAAAATAATCATAATCGTATTATTACTAATGTTACCTGCCTTATTTGCTGGAGTCCGTGACCTAATAATGTTGTTTACATCGGCATGCGTATTCGAGGCCAGTCGTGTTGTGAAGTGAGAATTCATCTAGACGTATTCAATTTTATATTGGGCCATTATATATATTAAACAAATTATTAATAAATATTTTTATTTAAGTAACTGTATTTAAGGTACTTTATGTACGGTTGGAACAAATGGTAGTGTTGTGTACAATTTTCAAGTGACAATGGATTCCCTATCAATAGGTACCAGCATTCTATCGTAGAGTCTTTACCAGTAAAGGTCGTCCTATTCCATATAACAATTTGTTACAAAAGTCCTTGTGCATAACAGTAGTTTATTATTATTTCAAAAATGAATATATTATATATGATTCCTAGCTATACTCTCAAGTATTCACCATCGACAATTAAAGAGGGATTCGTTATATAATAACAATAGATTGACAAATTACGCAGTTGAATGAAATTACGTAGAAGGAAGAAAAATAAAAAAAGACAGAGAGAGAAAGAGACTGAAAATATTACTTCTCAATGATTGTAGTCCACCATGTACACATTAATCTAACAAATTTAGAATAATTAATTAAAAATAAATCATTATCTTCAGGTGCTCTAAGGCCATTCTGCCTTGCGGCACCGCTGGGAAACGGCTGTTGAGTGAGGATCTCTTTTAAACACCTGAAGATGATAGTTTAAGTCATTAGTATAATTAGAAATAACAAAAATACTGTTGGCAGACAAAATTCAATCAATGGGTTCAACCCACACCGGCAAATAGTCCAAAGGAAAGTTATGTTACACATCTAAGTGTATGTTTATTTAGGAGGGGAATGTGAGACACAATCGTTGAGCATTCTGCCCAGTAGACCGATGCTAAGGTTAAGCAAGTTTGGCTTAGAGGCTGAATTCGATGTGTGGCCATCCGTATACATGTAGTGGTGTACCGGCACTTTCTTGCGTAAGATTACCGCCACTAAGCATGGTTTGCTATTACAGAATGACACTAGAGGATTTTGAGTGCTCTCTTTCATTGGGAAACCTTGTACAGTATAATATGGAGACCGAAGTGTAAATTGCATTGTAGAGGACCTTATAAAATTATATCGATATACGCATAAAATACAAAGCAGTTTATTTCCCGCATCTAATACAATGTCGGGTAGCCGTTTTGTTCCGAACATTTCCTATTAATATTGATAGTTTTTTGGAATCCTTAATAAATGCTCTAAAATGGGTTTACTCAGTCATAAGAACGTAAGTAGCTAGTAATTAGTTTACGTTTTATTTTCACCTGACATAATATAAATGAAGAATCTGCCTCTTATTTCCACATCATATTATAATATACTAACTAGCTAACTAAGCGACTAGCCTTCTATAATTCTTATAATAATTCTATCATATTATCCTAAATCGTTCAATAAAAGAAGAATCTTGGATCGGAATGCTACATCAACAAGAATGAAAGGTGTTCCCTTCCCACCTGGGTGAGATGCAAGATCTCTTACAAAAGATACAAAACTGCTGCAGTGGCAGGTGTGGTGGTCCGGTCTTGTATCTCATTAATATTTAGAGCTTGTTCAGGGTCTGGTCCCGCCTCAGTGCCGAATATCAATAGGGGATCTGAATCATTTAGTATTTTGTTCACTTGTTCAGGAAAATAAGGGGCTCTCATTAGTAAAGTGGCCCAGGGTATTACGGGTCTGGGTTCGAATCAACAGATAAAAATTGATTATTTTTAAAAAGAAGCTCTGTTAATTATACAAAGTACAACAGCAGCACAACGCAGAACAGCCTGACAGTATCGCTGGCATGGATTCCACTTCTGATGTCGATCCTCCCCAAAATGGGACCTCATTATTGGAGAAATGAAGGTTGATCAATTCTCAGCGAATACTGGTTCAACCCCACGGAAGAAGAGCCTCTGGAAGAAAAAAATCTGATATATTCAATTGGTAAAAACCATATGGCCATACATTTTTTTCAGCCTTATCATACGTTCGTTGTACATTGTTCGAGGCAATAACATGTGTTTTCAGATGTATTCTCAGTAGAAGGTTAGGATTGTGTTATGTATTTCCGGCATGATTTTTCTCTTCGTTATTGTAACTTATGACATTCCTCTGATATCTAATAAAAATATTATTGTCATGGTTCATCATAAGTTTTATCAATTATTTGTCAAGGATAATTATTCAAAATTGTAAAGCCTAAAAGGTAAAATTAAAGTTTTTGATTTTTAATAGTGGATATTTAATAAATTCTTGTTTATCCATCTGGCAAGAATTACCTTTGGCGGACGAAGATGGACTAAATTATCCAGGATTCTTCCCATTCAAAATGTCCATAAGAATCTACCCTTAAAGTCTACCGACCTAAATGGTTTCTCATTCGGTCTATTTATATACTAATAATAGCCTATAATTTCAGGGATATTTATAATGATTGTTATCAAAATTCAAATTGGAATCATGTTTGAAAACCTATTCGACTTGTTTCGCTTGAAATTAATATATTTAGTAGGTTGTTCTATATACATGACGAAAAAGACCTTCGATTGGGCGTGGCAGGCAAAATTAATCTTAATTGGCGGAGTGTTCAAAACAAAAAAATGACTTTTTTCGAAGTGGATAGTCAAGAATTTTAATAATATATTATTGTCAAACTTGTTTTAGCCGATAATTGATTGATGGGACGAATGATTCGATGTGTATCCAATGATGCCATAGTTGTTATCTTTCAAGATGGCTGGGTACGATACCCTTGTCTGCATGTGAAATCGCCAATGTGAACATTTGTTGACTGTCCTTGCAGACAATACTCTGCGATACCTGCTGAGGATCGATCCTCCTGCAGGAATGGCTAACGGTATAACCGGTCTGTCCTCGTGTGTGAAGTCCAACGGAGGTCCTCTCGTTGCATTATTTAGCATTAAATTTCTCGCAGGGACCTCTACCAAGCTCAAAAGTGGATTCCTTGAATAATAACAGTAGGTCAGTGGTGTGCATGTATTTGTTGGACATTCTTTGTTGGTGCATGAATCCAGATTTGACAGCATGCTCTACTTTGTACTTTTTTTTAAATCTAGAACGACAACTAAGTCTAGGGGTTAAAAACTGCACATAAAGTTTTCCTCCAGTAATGTATTAAAAAAAAGAATACACTTTCGGTGATTTATTTATTTTGATATGGTGATGTAACTAGGGTATTTAGGTGCAAAACGACCTAGGTTTGCAAGGGTTGTAATACAGTTAGTAGTGCATATGTCGTATTACATGTAGGGATGCATACCATGTATACGCATGGATTTACATACATTACATTCAGTGCCTATAAGTTCCACATGTACAGGATTAAAATCAAGGCAGATTAATCACGGTTCAAACAAAAACTGAAAGACACTACTGATAGAAGAACTGCCATCATTATACTCTTTTCACTTCATGAAAATTCTGGTTACTAATCTTAGATTAGGTATGATAGATAATCTTATTTATTGTAATTTTTATTTGTATAATTCTCCTTTTTTTCAATATATCATCAGATCTTCTATTAATCAGAGGTCCTTTCCTGAAACTCTGAAAACAACATGTCACTTATTAAGAAATTTATAATTGTTATGAACTGCTGTAATTTGAACTATACTGTCTTAAACGTGGGAGTTTCACCGTAGGTAGATATAGGTTTTAATACATTTACTTACATTTCATACATACTTGAAAAAATGAGGCTTTATTTCGTCGCATTAAATCCAAAAAGCATTATCCAAAAAAAGCTTTCAATCAATTTTATGCTAGAAATCTTATGACACAGAAACTGAATAGAGGCTCTGGGGAGGTATATTGTAGTATGTAGAATGTTGAAAATATAACTATAGTAATTTTAACAAGGTTGATTAGTATTTATAAGACCAATTAAGACATTTTTATTCATCATGTTAATTTATAGAAAGCTTGATATCCTTCAAAGTAGTTTTTTACCCATACCGGTTTTCGAGAGAGAAATCTTGTTATTGATTATATACAGATTGCTTCGCGTGCCATAAACATATTTATTATGTCATGGAGTTGTGTTTTTGTTGTTCGCCTATTTTTTCTTCATATGGCCAAAGTGTGAAATCACCCTTCCGAGTACACTTTACAACAGTTAGCGCTGTGGTAGCAGGGAAATCCATTCGTCACGGTACCCCGGCTATCCGCTGTCAACAGAACGCTGGATGGAATTAACAGTTCCTGGTTTTCACGGCTTTCACAGTTTTCTGCTCACAGATGACTAATAATAACAGAGAGAAAAATACATTTCTACCCCCTCCCCCTCTCTTTCACTGTTTATGTCACTTCGATGTCGTGGGATTTGCTTAAATATGGCATTTGATAGTTCAGCATTAAAAGAGATGCGTAGAGGGTAAAACGGGGCATAAGGGTTTACTATGTCTACGCCAACAGTGCTAACGAGGGGATGAAGTGGTATGTATAAAGTTTTATCTATCTAGGGATATAGGCTTGGAATCTAGAATCGGATACAAATTAAAAATAAAGTGAATAAGTCTATATGGGGATCAATACACTTTTATGTTTAATTTTAGGGACTGAACTTTGTATTGTGTATGTTAACTTGTATGTAGATTGTGAGCTACATTTAATTTTTTCGTCAAATATATAAACTAAAATAACGGATTTAGAAAGAGCAGAAATACTATTACGTGGCACTATTTAGACGTAGCATGAAATCACTTTTTATATGATTAAAAAAAAATCCAGTTAAGTGCTAAGCATTACACAATTAAAAGTATTTTATAGACATATTTCATGCTATCAATTAGAAAGTAAATATCTTTAATTTACTTTAAACTTATTTATTGTTTAATTACCAATTATATTAATTATTATTTATTGTTTAATTACCAGTCGTCAATTAATAATGTAAGAAATTTTACAGAAGAATGCTTTTATTTGTTGGGTTTTTGGGGATTAAGTAAAACTTGCATACAAAATATGAAAGTTGGATACTAAAAAAAAATTAGGGAATACACACACATCTTAAATCTAGGATTTTACAAAAATCTTCCATTTTATACCTCAACCAATATGATTAAAAATGTTTATTTTTTAAATTAATTATTTTTTTAATGACCTATTATTACTTTTTTGGTGCTGTTTTTTTTAGCATCATGGGATTAATTAATATTTTGACTTATTATATCAAATATCATGCCTCAATCAAAGAGTTAAGATTGCGTACACGATGTTAATAATATTTTTAATTACTTCTTGTTATTATAGTTAAAATACAAAATATAAATTAAATATTGTTAATGAGGGATGCTTTCAATTTGATACTAACTAATTAATTAGTGACACTTATTAATGTTGTATAGAGATGGTTATCCTTTTATTCCCAATATCAAATGGGACCTCTATATAAAATATCATATTTTTAATTTAAACAGAAGTCTGTAAAGTAGAGCCTCTCCCCTAGGACTTGGCTAATGGTTAACTATTAGGTGTTGTGACAATGGTTTTGTAGTGATGCTGCTAATGTGCATGAGTGGTCATGGAAATTAAGACGTAAGCATAGGACCTCTCTGTTAACTGGGTGAAATATTCGAAACAAGTTCCTCTATTCCAACATATTCTTGGAAACACCAAAGACGATTATGTAACTTTGGTAGGTTTGACTCCATTATTGACTTGGCTGTGAACGCGCCGTTCTCTCCTTCAGCCAGCGAGTGGCAATGATTCACACACCGCGTTCCAGACTAAATACAATCTATTTTGAGTTCTGAAATATTTCTATCCACAGTAGGGGCATTACAGCACTTTATTATGTGTTCCTTCCTCTCACTTTGCAAATATAATTGATAATACCAGTATTTTAAAATGTACATAGTGCTTAACTAAACATGTATTGAGTCTAGTGTGAGGAATTCTCTGTTGATGGTATATCGACTACAGGGCATTACTCCCCCTTATAAAATGGGGTAGCTGACAATTGGAGCGTGATTCTGACCACATTGTCTTCCAGAAATGATCTTGCTAAACATTACAGAAAAATATTACTACAAATGGTAGGATAATATTTTTTTTAGGTTGACATTATGGTTTATTCATATTACAGTCATCAAATCGACGTTTCTCTCCTTCGAGCATATTTGGACTAACATTGCAGTCATGATATGATCAGGTATATGTCATATAAAAACATTGCCCATTGTTATTAAATTATATATTTAATTAAATTGTATATAATCCAGCCGTTTTATTATAACCTTATCGAATTGTTGAGAGCAAAACTTTAAAATAATAGACAGTTTTGTAATATAATACTATCCTCTTGTAAAATATCAATTTTCTATAATAGGCTCACATTTATTATTTTTAGGGTTTCATTAATATTTCAATAAATATTTCATTTAATATGACAATAAAATCGTTTTATGCAACCGTAGTGAAACTTTTAATTGTGTGTTGCATCGCAGTAGCATTTATCGCGTGAACGTTTCACGCCTTCAGGAATCTTCTGGACTAGAATGTAATAAATCAAAACAATAATTCTCAAAATGTATTTAAATTACTGAAACGGCTGGGCCATCCCTTGGCTATGATCCTATCCAAGAAAACGTATAACTTAGAATGAAGATCAATTATTATAATAATAAAATTCTAACTGATGGATAGTATAGTATAATAATAACTATATTATAGGTTGTGATCATTGTTCTCAAATGTTTTTATTATTTTTTGTCTATAGCACTTATCATTATTAATTTCATCATATTAACAGATAACCATAGGGATAGGTTTTTTGGGGGGTTTTTTTTTTCTTAGCTCTCAAACTTATATAAATAGGATGTGGGAAAAATAAAGGATAATAGGATAGGATTAACTGATGTAGGAACAATTAATAAAAACATTTGGAACACGCTTAACGAAGATCACAACAAATAATAATATAGTAATTGTGACGGCAGTAAGGGATTTCAAAATCGAAAGCTACATTCACCATATTGTATGTAAGAATGTAAAAACAGAGTGTAAAAAAACAACAATAATTTAATTTATAATAGTAAGAACCTTTGAAATGTTATTGTTAACACAACGAAGAAATTAAGAAAGAACAAAAACCTTCATGAAAACATTATACATCGTTAGGTACATGAAGTTATGAAACAAATATAATGAGATGAAGATCTTCATGCAATGATTATCAAAGTAAAATTAAAATGCGCATTAATGGTGCTGATGTAAAAGGAAAGAATAGATTACATGAAAAATTATTCTTGAATAATAAATAATAATAATAATCGTTTGACACAACTCAAACTATTCATTCACACCCTTCTTTCTCTGTGAAGATGAAATTAAATAAAGGTAACATTACTTTTAAGTCATGAGTTCGAAGATAATAACATTGAGTAAGAGGTTTCTCTATTAGAGACCTCAGCACCTGGAACCAGTATTTTAAAAATTTTAAAACTCCTGGTCCCGAGGTAATGACGGTGTGCCGAAGAGAGTGGCCTGAGGAAAATCGGGAAATTCAGAGCTGGCCGAAAGGCGTTTATTTCTTCAGTGGGTCTGAGAGGCAACTACTACTGGAGTCTGCTAGATAAGCCGCCTGGAGCTTAAGTCGACTGTGCACAATCGGATATTACGTACTGTCCGAACAAAATGCTTACAAGTGTAAAATCACATTATGGGACCGCAACAGTAATGATTTAATCAAAATATATTAAAAATATACGACATGATTACTTTGCACAATTGTCTAAATGTTTCGTATTTGCCGCAATTAGTTGCGAACAGCTGAACAGCAGGCACGGAAAGGTTCACTATATTGAACTTATTACGGCCAAGTAAGGAGTAGACAGTTACTTACTGGCACATCGACCTAGACCGATCTTATTAGTTACATTTTTTAAATTTACTGAATGTTTTACCGATAACACATCCTGTGTTATTAATTAACTGCTTTTGTTCAGTATTTCGCATCTAATAACTATTAAAGTTTGAACTAAAGTCGGATATCGGGTCAGGTGACTGTTGGAAACCTTCAAAAGACTTAAGCGTACACCGTCTTAATATTTTATAGTAAACTATATTAATCAATAGTATAATTAATCAAAATTAGTTTGAAATAGGAATCTACCTAACAACTAGGGAAAGAAATGACCATGACTTAATGTAATGTAGTAAATATCATTAAATTTAATTAATCTGATAATATTCATGATCAGTCACGACGAAATATTAATGTATAAACCCCTGGTTAGAGTTAAGTTATTAATAATATTGGGGGCAGCATACCTATTTGCGCCCATTGGTATTGCAAGTAGGGTGTTTAGGATTCCGCCCTAGTTAATGTCCTACTCAAATTTCTGTTCAGGATAATTAGTTGTAAATTGTTGCCCGTTCTTAAGGAAGTTTGGGACTAATTAATAATTTTCATTTTCTTTGTAAACAAAATATCAGGGTCTTCGATTTGTGGACCATCGGCACATGGAACTAGTTTGCGTGTCAATTGAGTTGGTGGCAGGACCTCCTGGGCTATAAACTCAGTTGCCGGAATACAGAGGACCAGCAAGAGGAGGTCCTGCAAGAGCTTCCAGAGAAGCTAGTGACGAAGCCTTAACATCCCCACCACTGAACCTTTCATGAATTAAATGTGAGATGATATTCATTTGGCAGAAGTTTATTTTCACAAATTTTTTTTCAATTTTTCAAAAAATGAATTCATTTCCAATGAAAATACCTAACTTGGCCCCCTTGAACCGTTTAACAATGAAAGTCACACGGGCCTAAACAAAAAAAGCTGTATTACTCATGTCCAGCTGGTAGTCACTGGCACTGACGTTCCCCTTTAATTTGTTTAACAACCAACAGGTGTAACCTCCTTCACATTTTAATTTAAACATTAATTTTTCATTACCAATTCGTTAAGACCTTTCATTTTTAATTGTCATAGGACTGCTTTTTTTTTTTCAGTGCCATCGGGGTATGAGACTAACATGCAAAATATCACGTCTCTATGTAAAACACAGGTTGAGTTGAAGTTACGAACTTGATTTTAATAACAGTTTTAATGACTTTGTGCAATCAAAGTTTAAAACATATATAAAATTAATCATGATTGCGAGACCTTTATTTTGATTTAATGGCCGAAAAATATATATTGTTTATTACCGATTTATTAATTAATAATCTTTAATTATACGGAATTTAAAAAAATTGTAACGTTGTTGAGTAATCAAACCATCATTTAACATTTAATTTTTGCAGGTCCAACGGGAGTTTAACAATTTCCAGTACAGAGTGACTGCACAGGTGAAAACATAGTTTCTGATTTTGCAAAAAAAACAACTAAACCTTAAAAATGAGCCAAAATTGTCCGTAACAAAAATGATAATAACAAATGAATTTTCGCAATTTTAGTGTTCCAATTAATTAGTGGACGTAACATTTCCTATTAACGTTTAGTTTCGTAAATAAATGTTTACATAGTAAGCGACCTACAAGGAAAACTGGGTTACGGTTCATTTCTTAATTTCCCGATTGGAGAAATAAGGAACAGATCTTGAGAAAAGTTTTTCTTCTATTATAATAGTATACTGGTTTATTTTTTCTATTTTATTTTTCGGGTTGAATTGACACAATAAGTAAGCCAAAATAAATTAAACGTAAAAAAAGTCGGGCTCATTTCGAAAGGTAAGAAGTATGAAGTTTGAGTAAGGTAGCTGTTCATCAATTGTGCCTTCTTTTGCAGTTTTGTCCCCTAGTTCATTGGCTTCCGTTCCAAGTGAGAAGATATCCAGTAGAACTGAAAATTTTTCGGTCAACTGCTTCATTGTCAAATGTTCTGTAGTCTTTGACTAATTTGTAGTCACTCTGGCACAGAGCAGGAGTGAATGACGACTGATTTTTGGACATTACCTTCTTTTACTGAGTACTGTGTGTGTTTTTTAATTGTTTACATGAATTAGATAAAGTAAGACCACTTGATTAGGATTCAATTTTCATGCTATATTCTTTGAAACACCCTTGTGTATCAATTTCAGTATTTTGCTTTGTTTCATAAGGTAATGAAGTACATTTTTATTTGGCTGGTTAATGCTCGGAATTAAAAAATATTGGTGGGTGCAGTCCCAGATATTTAGGTATTCAGTGTCTCTGACTTAAGTCCTATTTCCATTAGATTTTCGGATCTGAAAGTCTTAAACTATTAAAACTACCATTCGTAGATTATATGATTTTTATTTTGCTATGTGAGAAATATTACTCAAACACACTACTATCAAGCTATACTTGGGCATTTCAGAATTATCGTACGGATCTATACTTTACAATAGCTTTGGTATGATAATGATTGAGAAAATTTAAAGATGGATCCCACAACATCTCGAAATATTCTGATTAGTTATGGTAAGTACGCCAAAATAAATTATACGTAAAGAAATTCGGGCTCATCTTGTAAATTTTCAGTCAAAGCTCAGAAGTTATTCAAAACCTTGGTTTTTCCAAATTATTAAAGGAAGTTTTAAATAAGTCGACCTAAAAAATTTTTTTTTTAATTACTAATACAATTTATTTTTATACACAACTGAATAATAGATCGAAAGATAACTTTCTACATTTAATAAAAGATAAAAAAAAATAGTATGAAATAACATGGAAAATTATATTTATTGTGTTGGGTCGTCACAAGGGGGTGCCTAGTTACCCTAGCCCTAGTGAGGAAGTGAGGGTTGATTAGGCTATGACCTGGACAATTGCTTCATGACGGGTCTTACTACCGTACTATCTGACTCCATATCTGATAGGTATGTGCCCCGACAGTGCACTATGTTCAGGAGAAGAGGTATAGGGTAGGTATTGTAGGTAGATTATGTGGTCTTGGAATGACCGACCGGCGAAAACCTTCAGGATTCCAAAGGTGAATAAGAACCGGAGAGAGGCAGTCTGGATCACTGGGGGTGACACTGCAAGGTAAAGTTCGTAGGGCCCAGGTGACCGTTGTCCTCAAGGAAGAAATCTCTTCCAAGGAGGTGCTTGTTTTAGCGAGACGAAGGCAGAGAATCCCACTAGGAGAGTGTGGGGTCTGACAAGGCCGGACTAAAACATAGCGAGGTTAGGGAAGAGAGATGCAGAGGTTTTCATAAATGAGAAGGCCAAATCTAGAAACATCAGAGCAGCTGCAAGTACCAGTCCAGAGAGCAGTAGTTGAATGACTTATCGTTATTTTTTTTTTTAAAACCCCCTTTTATTTAAGACAATTTTTTCAACTTATGATCAAAGTTCAATGAACAATATTTACAATTTTCTCGTCGTGCTGCATGCGCAGATGCATTTAAAGGAGTTAATATTTATAAGTATAATTTCTTTTTAAAGTTAAAATAACAATACAATGTCAACAGGACTAGGTGATGGGCTCACTTTTGGCTTACATTTAAAGGGAAAACTTACAAAATAAACCTAAAAACTAGACCCTAAAGACTAAAGCGTTCTTGCCTCGACAGTGTCCCGCCATCGATAGGGGAACGGAGGGTGTTTAACACCGGGTTTGTCAAGTACTGTAGGGATTCGAAAAATTTTATATATCTAAGTTGAATGAATTGATCCACCGTAGGCAGATCAAAGATCTCGTAAAGCTCACTGTTACTCCGTTGCTCGAATGAAGTATGTTTGACTAATTTCATCAGTATACCGTTTTGGAATTGTTGGAGTCGCCAAGCTGTCGTGTACGTCAGGTGACGAAAAAGCGGTGCACCATACAGCAAGCAGTCTGACTTATTGGCTAAAACTAGGGGGTATATATAGCCCCAAGTAGCCAATGGGCTGGGGTTTTATTATGGCCAATCGCGTCTAGCCAATAGGGCGAGGTTTTATTCAGACCAACCGCATCGCAGGGTTGGATTACGCTTGAATGTTCTAGACCAGGACCCACCCAGCTCCAGGAGCTACCTGACTCCCTCTGCAGGGGCCTCTGAACTAGTCTTTTATTGTTTACAATATTTACACTGATATGACTTATGGTTTGGTAATATTATTTACATTTGTTTAAATTAATTTACAACATATTATAACCAATTTACAATAGAGTATAGGGTGATTTATCCTATGTAGTTAGCGGTCGCTACATATTGTTTTATATACATACCGGATTCAAAATTTACATATATTTATTTTCCTTTTTTTCCTATGACTTAAATTTTACCTTGAATATATCATATAACTATCCAGTTTTGACCTCAATAACACCACCAGGTTTAATAATGTCGAACTAATATAGTATAATTCCTTTATTGTGCAATAATTACAATCTGCCTTTTATAAGGCAATAAGTAATTAAGATATATGCTCTCATTCATACAATATTTACAGTTCATCATTCACTCGCTCATTTATACAATATTTACAGTTCATCATTCACTCGCTCATTCATACAATATTTACAGACAGCCCAGAGACCCCCCAAATCCACCGCAAAGAGAAAGCGGAGTCTTGGGAAGTCCCCCACGCTCCTCCGTCAGCCGCGTCACCGGATACTAGCCAGTGGAGGCTGACCAAGAGCGCGAGAGCCACAGACGCTCAGGACATGATTGGAGAGACTGGCCATTGCCAGGACTCCCACTGTCACGCGTTTATAGCAGGTCACGAGGCCACTGCCGTTTCAGTCTCCGAGGAGGATTATAGGGATGAGTGGCGCAGTGCATTGACTGTGCTACAGGATTAGGGTGGTTGGAAAGGCTACTGTGGAATTTCGTAAACTTGGAAGGGATGAGTTCTAGAATGTAGGGTATATTAAGGTCGTTATGAAGGGTTTTGTTGCTGACATAATAAGGGGCATTTACTATTGTTCTCAGGACTTTTGATTGAAAGGATTGGATACGCTTGATGTTCGACTTTTTTGCTGTCCCCCATAGCTCTAATCCGTATGTCCAGATTGGTTTAAGTATAACTTTGTAGATTAGTAGTTTATTTTCTATTGAGAGATGGGATGTCCTTTGAAGTAGTCTGTACATTTGTCCAAAGCGTCTGTTTAGTTCTTGTCTTTTTAGTCTCGTATGTGGGTTCCAGGTCAGTCGTTTGTCAAGATGGAAGCCTAAGTACCGTACTGTCTCGGATACAGGGAGAGGAATAGAATTAAAATAAACTAGTGGACCAGACTTGCGACAAAGGGTGAAGGTAATGTGGGAGCATTTTGCTTCATTAACTTTGATCCGCCATTGACTGCACCAATACTCGATCTCGTCAAGGTGTTTTTGAAGGTTATGGGATGCTATGTCAGGGTCTGGATGGGATGACAAGACTGCAGTGTCATCTGCAAATGTGGCCAAGAAGGTATTGGGAATAGAGGGGACATAAGCGGTGTATAGGTTATAGAGGATGGGGCCTAGGACACTGCCCTGTGGAACTCCTGCACTTATGGGATAGTAGTTAGAGTATTCTAAACCACAGCGGACTTGGAAGAAGCGGTTTGAAAGGTAGGACTGTAGGATTAGGTAAAGGGTCTGTGGTAAATATCTTTTGAGCTTGTAGAGCAAACCTAAACTAATATAAAGGAATTATTATAGCAGATTCCGACGGGGCGTGAAATCACGAAAGTGAGGCAGCTAGCTTCTGTTCGTTATCGTTCAATAAAAGAAATAGTCGTAAACCGTTCACACGATTTGGAATTTCATAGAATTGTAAAAACATAATTAATTTTAATGCAACTAATTTCCTTAATCCTTATTAAGGGTATCAATAACACTCACTTTTATGATTCACACTCGGTGGGAACCCAGTATTACATAGATATTTCTAGCAGGATAGTACGCGCATGAGTTGATTACAATGCCCGGACTACACACAATAGCCTACTCACAGCGCCCAAACTACAGCAGAGGAAGAAAATAATCTGTTAATCTTCTGAAAGACAATGGTGCTTTCTCCCATCGCTGTTAAGGCCGGAACAGTCTTGTTTTCTAACTTTAATTATGTGAAACCAGTCAATGCATTAGAAATATCCTACCTACCGGTGTCAGTATCTTCTATATTCTTAAATCACAATGGAGGTTTCGGCTGTTGGTAATCCCGTTTCATCTTCCACTTGTGTTCTATCTCCCTCAATATTCTTCAGTTTAAAAGTATCGTAACGTAAAAGTTTCGAGGAGCTTACACTTTCTCTTCTTTGTCTATTCACAAAAGACTCTTTAACAACCGAAGAAGAACGGAGAAGAATTACTGGGATGAACTGTTAGAGGAAGTTTACGAAAAGTCAAAAAAGACTTGATATTTCCAAATTTTCGGGCGCCCTGAAGGAAATCTTAAAGTAATTTGAGCTTATTTCGTTCTTCTATATCGTTACCATCTAATACACGGAAGCTGTTATCATTAATTTAACAAAAACCCGCTTTAAAACAGCTATTTTATTTAATATTGTATGCGTGATATACTGAATTAAAATAACTACAAACATTGCAATTTTAGTGTACCCTGGTGAGGATGAATAAATATGAACAAAAGGTAAAACAATCGAATTGAAGTATGTAACTGAACGCGGACTTAATTGTAGGTTTGTCTCCTTCATGTGATTGGATTAGTCACTGGAATCTATGCGCTTCTTTGGACCTCGTTTAAATCCAATTTGTTTGAGACGGGTCCTGTCAGGGATTTATATTCTATCCAACCATTTGGTTATGTTTTAGCTTCGCAAAAGGTTTGAAAGTCGGGTTAAGTTTTGTCGCTTTTTGTGCTTTTTCAAGCTATATATCTGTCTTAGGTAGCGTAGTACACAGCCGTTACAGTTTCCGATTCATGTCAGCAGAGTCAATTCACAGCTACGGTTGATATGGAGCTCCATATTCATGCAGACATGCTAATACTCCAGGGCTGTGTAATAGAGGTCGGTGATCTCTGTTATCACCTTAGATTCGCGCTCCTTTGACGTTGGAGTCGTCCCAGACATAATGAGGAACCTGCCTCTTGATGAGTTTTTAATTGTGCGAGGAGAACGCTTTTGCTGGAAGGAAATCACATCAGCCGTTACGCCCATTCAGGCCAACAAGGGGTGGCTGATTCACTAGAGAATCATATTTTTTCAAGAATATGATCTGAAAAAAAGTTACAAGGCAATGTACGCTTTATATAATAGTTTGTGAGGTAAGCTGGAATATTTTCATTAGTTTAATTTATAAGGAGAAATAGAGGCAAAAATTTTTTGTTTAGAAAATACTAAGGTTATGGAAAACAACTGGAATAGTCAGCTTTATACTTGTGTGATATTTAAGGATGGAGGAGCTTTTGGTCTTGTAAAATTGTAAAAAATACAATTTCGTAAGTTGATACGTTATATTACGTTTGTAATCCATTGTAGCAAGCTGATTAGCAACTCCCGGTGATCAGGGATCTTATATTGTTACTTTGTGAAGGAAAGGACTGGATGGTGTACCCTCAATCTCGTAGGTGTAATTAAGCACTTAATATATAATAGAGAAGTAGAGCATCCATTTTAGCAAAACCAAAGTATAACTGATAAGTAACAAGCCAAGCTACAACCATACAACCTAGGACGCCAGGGCAACAGCTGCGGCCAGACCTCTTTATGGCACACGGATTTATATATGTTTATTTCGCTAAAAGTTCATGTTTTTTTTTTCTGTTTAGTTCCTAAGAATCAAATTCAATTTTACTGAAATTTTTGGTGATTATAAACATTTCGCTAGTTAGTTTTTACAATTATAAATGACATGGAAGAGGCATTTTTCTACATCAACTCCCATTGGGTATTTTATATTTTTTTATTACAACTTTTCTGGGCTTTTAGTGCTATATGTTTTGTTTTCGCAATTCGCTGTAAGAAAGGATTTCTAAATATTTAGCGCTTTTGGGTTATTAATTGACATATATTTGTTCCTTAATTAATATTTTGCAATAATAGCCTTATGGTAAGGACGTCGGAACGTTAATATGAAGGTAGTCGGGTTCAAATCTACATTTCTTTCTTTAATTAATAATTATTATAATTTACACTATTGGGATACCACATCACAACTAACGATTATGAATATAATTTTATTTATATGTTTGTTGTGCACGACTCATTTACCCAGTATAAATGCATGTATTTATTGTTAATGTATGTATGAATAATGTATTAAATGGCGTTACGTAATCTGTTATTTTCCGTACTCTCCCTTTCGTCTTGTTAATCACAGAAGCTGGGTGCCACCATGTACCATGCAAATGCGCAGAACCAAGCCTACTTTTGTTTCTTCTGCCAATATTCCAGTTACAATATTGTCGATTACTGGTGAAGTCATGCCTATAATAATTAATTGGTTTTCATTAACCAGGTTTAATAGGACGCCTTGTAAATATTTTATACATGCATCGGTTATAATGTAGGATGTTATTGCTTTGTTTCCCCTGTGGAAGACGTGGGTCATTAAAAACTCATTGAATTACTAAACAAATAGGCTTTTATTTCCTTGTTGTTTCTCGGCCTCTAACTCTCTAATTTTAGAAACGTTCATTGAATGCTTGTTTAGTATGGTCTATAGGTTATCTGTTCTATTCCAGGATCCGATATGCTTATTTAATATGTACCTATTTTATATACTAAAACAAACTAAAAGTTTAGAAAAAATATTACAACATACTCAAAAAATTCTGTGGTTACAATCATAGCTATCTACAAATATTTATGAAAAATGTTTTTCGTATTATAAAGGAAAATTCCAAGCAACATTTTCAGGTGTAAGACATTGTGATATTACCGGCTATCTGGTTCATAAGAGCTCTCGCTTTTTCGGAGTGGAAATCGATATTCATTGACAAGACTGACCGAGCCTATTGACTCATCGAAGACCATATTAATTTGAAATTAAACCAAGATTAATATCCTAAACAAATGGGTTATTTAGTATTTTTAATTTTAAAAGCTTTTGAGTATAATTTTTGTTATAGTTTCATTCATTTGAAAAACCCTCAAGTTGAGTTAAACCTGCGAATGAGTTGTTAATGACTTTTTGTAATTTATATTTTAAAAAAAAACATGCTGTTCATCGACATCTTTAGTTTGATAAATTACTCAAAACTATAGAAAAAAAATCAATTAATTAATGATACAATAATGTTTTATAGGGTTGAAAATATTTTTCGTGTCATGAACATCACATCGTGTAAAATTTCCAGTCTTAAGTTCAAACGGGGGAGTCCCAAAGACCAGAGCGCAAGGGTTTCTGGTTTTGGAAAACCCAACGAAATTACAAAAACGGATCTTTAAAAGATTAAAGGATAAGAAAACTATTCAAATTTAATTTACAATTCAACTTGTTACTTGTTACTAAATTGTTATACATGTTCTGCAATCTTTGCCATGTTATGGTATTACCTATAACATAGTGATATATATATAAGTTAATGTTTATCGGCTTTCGAATTAAAAAAAAAAGGAAAAAAGGTTCAAAGAAGCAACACTCATGAAAGTTAGAACTAGACTGTTTATTTCAAGTCTATAACCCTCTATATTTACATTCGGGATGTTTACATCCCGACATTCGGGGATTAAGGTTGAATACTGATGCTGCCCTTATATATATATAAGGAACTTTATACAATAAATAGTAGGAAAAATAATCTTTAAAAGGTTTGTTGTTAAAGATTGAACAGGGTGCCACAGCAATGTAAATACGTTAGCCAGTATTAGTTAATAAAGTGTATCTCTCCTGACGTTAAAAGGCTTTTAGAGAAATATTTAATTTTTTTAATATTCAATTAATTATTAAAGTCTGAAAAAGCATATACGATTAGTTCAATGATTTTAGTCAGTGAATTCACAAAAGGGAAATGAAGAAATTATAATATATCTACACTGAAGTTATGTACATGGACTCTTACATTGCAGTATTGGTCAAATGTTATGGTATACTGTATGGTATAGTTTCTTTGTTTCTTCAGGCAATAAATCATTGTTCTTTGTTGTTAGGCGAATATGAATAAATGAACTTACATAAATTCTTCTTTTTGGCCAGCCATTACTCTCCTTCATCTTGCTCCTCCCTCGATGAAGCAGAGAGCCCCTATACTTAATCATCTTAGAAGTGGATGATGTAATCTGATGAAAAAGAACCTGCACATACATCCAGCATAATTCTTCTGACCTTTCGTCACTTTGTTTTGTAGAATTGTAGGGAGATGACCCTAAAAGCGTAACTGCCGGTTAACGATTTTCGTTGCTTCTGGCTTCAGAAATAATATGTTCTGAACAAGGTGTCTACCTTCGAATTCCGATTGTTTATTCAAGAAAACTATTAATATGCGACTGCCAGAGTTTCTAGGCACTTGAAAATGACAGTGTGAGCTTAGCGTTAAAAAAACATTTGTGAGTAGACTTTCTTCCCTTTGAAGGACGGTCCCCAACCTGCAGTTAATCGTAAAATGAGGTGCCTTTTTTTGTATAAAATCATATTATAAAAAAAAACCCGGACATTCAATCACGTTCTGAATACTTCTGCGAAGGGTTATGTATAGCACACTACCTGTGGAAGACACCCTGGGCCCTCCTATTTTAGTTAATACATCCCCGTCCATCGAGGGTCTCTTGTCGCTTGGTATTCCAATGGTCCCTCATCGGCCTCACACAATAACTTGCCCTCGCTATGTCCTTCAGTGGAGTGTTAGTCATTCCGGAGGGTCTGTTTACTGCTGCATCGGTGCCGTTTATAGCGGAGTCCCTGGCTGGAATATCAATCGCAGCTGCATGTATACTGTTCCCTATTGTTTGGCGAAGAAGGCATGTCATGGATCTGTTGTCTACTCAAATAAAATTTTAGCGTAAGCTGAAGTTAAATGATGCCGATTTGTAGAAACACAAACTTTAATGTAAAAACGCCTCATTATAGACTATACATAATGACAGTTAAAAAATTATTTCGTTGTGTCCACCCAAAGATAAGTAAGCAAAAGTAATACTAAATTCATGAGGTGATAATAAGCCTGGCGTTCTCGGGGATGAAGGTGTGCTTACCAATCATTCCTATTATTTACCTAACAGTGATAAAACGTATCGCCAGTAAACAGACACTACTAAAATAATATAATTGATAAATTGCATAACCTCTAACCACTAGATACAAATAAAACTTTTCTTGGCCTCCTCTGCATAAAAAGCGACTGTGGAGAGGAAAGGCCTTTTCTCATCAGGACATGCGCTTTGAATGTTTCACTGTTGCTTGGGATATCTAGCTATACCTGTATCAGTTAGATCGGCTGTTTCACTTTTTATTCAGGACCATCGTAGAACTTTGACACATTGGTTCATTGAACGATTATGTAGCGTTGAAATGACCAACGTGGTATTAAAATTTACCTAAAACTTTATAAAATTTATGGGTATAGGTATAAATTAATCTTACCAGTCTTACAGAAAAATAAAGACTTGCTTTCTGCTCTCCAGCATTGTAACCAAAAATTAACAAAAGCTATACTACTTTTGAAGACTAGTGGAAAAACTGATTGTTTTAATGCTCTTGCTGTAAACTTTTAAGCTATTCGACAATTTTACAATCCTATCCAATGATATGTCGTTAGTTTTCTATATTTGCTATTATTTTATAATTGACTTTTACATTTTTTTATATCTTTATTGAAATATATACTTGCAGTCAATAACCTATATAAAAACTATAAACTGTATCTGCTGAAAATATTTTTCATGGCATTGGGACATCTAACCTCAGGACCTCCATGCAAAGTTTCATGACTAATAGTAGCTATTAAAGTAGAAAACCATCAATTGACCTTTGAAGAAATTTTAAAATTTCCCTAAAAAGCAAGACTGGTTGAAGTGAAACGGAAGAGCGGTAATATATAATCTCGCAACCGGCAGTGACATCTGACCTTGGGGTCGGTACCATTGGCACCCTTTCACAAGTAACTTAATTCGCTGCATCAGGTGCACTAGAGATTTCACGGATTAAGTTATTATTATATTGAAGAAAAAGAAAAAAACACAACTTGATGGTGGAAAACTTTGGCGGTGTGCACTTTCACTGTTAAGTGCATCACGTTCCCCAATCAGTGTCCGGACCAGGAGTTTCCTGTGGCTGTGGCGAGCGGGGACCGCAAACTCGATGAAAGTCTTACAAGAATCGCAATTGCCGGTGTTCACTCGCAAGAGTCGCGGTTCGACTAACAACTCTCAGCAGGTTTTTGTTAGCTCTTTGGTATATCCTAAAAGTCGTATCTTAAGTCGTGACAATAAAGGAGAAGCGCTGTCTGAAGATATCTTAAACCCACCTCATCTTTCTTTTATCACCAGTCCATCTCATAATAAATAATGGATATTTATGGGAGGGATTTCTAGAAATTGTTATTATGGATTCATCCAAAATGCTATGAAAACCTGGTTTCACCATACTACATAGACAATGTGTATTGTTGGCTAAAAAAAAATGTTTTTGGGAATTTCTTTTAAATTATTCTTGCCTTCCGCTATTTAATGTGGCATTAACGATTTGGAAAAAAACAGATTTTAAACAACCTTAGAACTGTGGGTGGCTATGTATTTCTTACTAGAAACACTTCTTAAAAGAAAAGGACCTTCCTTTTTACGGGGGCAATATTTTTCCCATACTTCCTGTTGTTGTATTTTAACAAAGCAACTAATGGGCTTATCTCGAGATGTAGTGGAATATAAATTAAATAATTGAGATTGGTTAAATCATTTTTACGAGCCCTTTAATAAAACATATACACGAACAGACAAGCATGTAAACAGAAGATGAAAGGGCATCTCGTCTTACCTGAATGAAAGTTAAGTCTCTCCCCAATGATGTAAATATTTATTAATGTATTTATGTATGTATAGTTATAAAAATAAATGTAATTAATTATAATAATTAATAGACCACTAATAAGAAGACTGGTTACAAATAGAGCGTGATGTACCATCAGCCCCTTTAGAGAGGACAATATCTCCCGGCCTTGCCTTTCTTTCTTTCACTGTCTCTTAATTAATTGTCCCCTTTCTTATGCCAGTTAATTGGTCCGATTGTTCTTGCTAATTGACGATTAATTGCTTGTGGTCCCCTTCTGTGACAGCTTGGCCTGATTGTGGATCGAGTAGAATGTCTTTTATAGTTAACTTACCTTCTCTGTCCTGTATATAGACAGTTATAATGATGCATTACAACTGTATTTAACATTTATCTCCATCTGTTATAATGATGCATTACTGTTAAGTACTGAATAAAAAAAAAAAAAACATTTGGAAATTCTTACCCTAAAGCTGCGGTGAGTCATTATTTAATTTATGTAGGACTGACCTAACAAACATTGGCTGTTGCTAATTAATCAAAATAAAAAACAAAAACACTTTTATACTTTAATATTTCTGTTTTTTATTTGCAATTGCATATCCAATGCCTGTGACTCGCTCAAGGAGATTCTAATTTTACTGCTGGTGATAGATAGTTTGAATGTGATACCACGTTGAATGTGGTGACTTTGTGAATGGCATAATCTGTAGCACCTTATTTTGAAATTTTGGTTAGCTATGAATTCACATTCAGCTGCAAATTTCGATTTGGTTGGATCTATTTGTTGATATATCTGCTTAGGTCGATGAAAGAAATATGTCGTCAAATTCATGGCGCTAAGTATGCCTGCATCAAGTCGTGACAATAAAGGAGAAGCGCTGTCTGAAGATATCTTAAACCCACCTCATCTTTCTTTTATCACCAGTCCATCTCATATATCATATGGGCTGAAAAAAATCTGAGGCAGTACTCAGCTTTAGGAATGCATAATACATCCACTGGGATGAAGTCTTTGAAGCAGGCGATTTGGACAACCGTAGTTCAGTTGTTTTCAATAATAACTTTAAAATAAGAACAGAGCTGTAGACCCTTTATACATTGGTCTGTTTAAGATACCTAGATTAAACTTTATTCGTTAGGTAAAGCTTTTAGTCATTTTAGAAATTTAGGTTAAATTTCGTGGTATTGGAATCAATCGATTTGATTACAATAAGGTCGTTATGCATTTTCTTCGGTTCAGTGCTTTTAGTAGTTTTTCAACGTACAAAACCTAACAATCAGCTCCAAGTTATTTTTCTTATTGATTTTATGGCCACATAATGTGGTTTGAATATTAAGTAACTTTAGGCTTAAAGAGCTGTGAATGACCTGCTTGGTTTCAATCGTGTAAAATACGCTTATGATAACTCCCTGAGTTATTCTAGCGAATATCATTTGTAGAAGTTCACTCTAATTCCACGAGTGTAGTCATGCAAGAAAGTTTAATCAAGTAGCAGCGTGTACTATAGTCTTAGTGAACTATGTCTTAGTTGTTTCTAGTTGAGGTCATCATGCCAAAGCATGTAAAATACCGCATTATCATCTAAGAATGAAATCGTCATTATTGTTTAACTACTACAAGCAAAAGAGATTAAATTCAATTAATTTACACTGATCAGTTTAACTTCGTATTAAGGGCACGTGTGGTCTCAGGGGGAAATCATTACACATAGTTACGGTTAATTATTACACGGTTTTTAAGTTATTGGAAAGCGGAGAATTAACCATTTCAAATCGACTCCCGTTTGATTGTTTTCACAAACTCTCTCTCTCCGCGCTTTTGTTCCACGCTAATGGAACTAAGGAATGGACCAATAAATGCTCTTGAAATATAGAGCACTTCGATTGGAATCATCATAGTACAATGCATAGGATGCATAACAACACTGTACACGTTTAAAAGCGGTATTGTTTGTGGTTTTAATCTATTAAACTTTATGTAGTCATAAGCATTATATTAAGCAAATTTCTATCTGAAATTTCATGTATACTATTCAAACAATCTGTTTTAAACCACGCAATATTTAGAGTGAAATACGACTGTGCGAGTGCAAATGTAGGTTGATATTTAAAAACAAAATAAAACAAGGACGCCCTAAAATTATTCCTATTACAATTACAGTGCCAGCTTGGCTGTGAGCATAATGACTTGTGACAAGACAGCCAGAGAATGAGATACTTACGTGAAGCCTTTAACGAAAGGTTACCGAGCCGGCGGTCTATTGCTCCGGTGACATTTGGTGGTTGAACTTAAGGCTAAGTAGTGACACAATGTGACATGGGCTCTATATAGCGTATGCGTGGTCTCTGCGGTAGAGGTTATGACTTACATTTAACGCTATAAGAAATATATAACAGTAGCATACCTTTATATCATTTTTTATATAAGTACTTTTTTATTGTTATAACATTACAATCTGTCTTACTGGGCAATAAGTAATTGTGATAAATGTTCTCATTCATGCCATATTTACAATTTTCACTCACTTGCTCATTCATACAGTATTTACAAACAGCCCAAATCCACATGGTCACTTCCCGCGAATGCAAGAGAGGAAGCGGAGTTTTGGGAAGTCCCCACTCTCCTGCGCCAGCCACGTCACTGGATAAGAGCCAGCGGAGGCTTTTTATAGCAGGTCACGAGGCCACGGCGGTTTTAGTCACCGATAAGGATTATAGAGATGAGTGGCGCAGTGCAATGACTGTGCTAGGGGATTAGGGTGGTTGAATTGGTTACTATGGAATTTTATGAACTTGGAAGGGATGAGTTCAAGAATGTAAGGTATATTTAGATCGCTATGAAGGGTTTTGTTGCTGACGTAATGAGGGGCATTTACTTTGTATAATTAAAGATATTATTTATACCATACTTGCATTTCAGCTGCACTCCACCGCTTAGTCATAAAATACAATTACACACAGCCCAGAGGCTTTCCAAACCCACGCGACTGTTTTTTTTTTTTTTTTTTTTTTTTTTTTATTTGTTCCGGCATTTGTGCACCGCGGCCTCACTGAGACCTATTGTGCGCCGTCCATGTCTCTGTCCTAAATATGTGACAGGCCCACGGCCTTTGCACATCTGAGGATACTGAATGGATCGATCAGTTCACATAGTTTGGGGTCTACAATGCGATCACTACCAAAATGAAAGTATCGCCTTCTAGCTAAGTTATCACAGTCACATATTATATGACGTGCCGTTTCTCCCTCTTTCTTGCAGAATCTGCAGATTGGAGATCCCACTATCCCACCATGATCAGTGCCTGCCGGTCCCCGGAGGGCCTCCCCGAGGCGGACGCCGGGAGACAGCGCCAAACCCAGGCCTCCCCATCACAGAGGGCCCAGACCTAGCGCGCCCCCCAGCCCCCACCACGGGGCCACCCTCCGCAGCCGCCACAGTCCTCGCCTTGGGGCCATCCTTTGGAGTTTGCGATCCCCTTCGACTCCTCCACCTCGGGATCGCTCCTTGCCTCCTCCACCTTATCAGCCGCCTTCCTCTCCTGTACTAGTTTCGGCGGCTTCTTCTTATCCAACACCCTGAGAGCGACCTTAGTGAACCCATAGTTCAGCATAAGCTTCCGCTTCTCAAGGTATTCCATACTAGTCTCTGGGGCAGACAGGATCGCAAAGAAGCCATGCTTCTCCACCTTGGTGCCCAGGAGTCTCCATAATCCAATATCAGGTACCCTAGAGTTTTGGGTTCTGATCCTCTTCATGAAATGTCCTTCCAGAGGCATTTCTCCTGTAATGAAGGTTCCTACCTTCATGGTTTTATGAAGCTCCAGATCCCCACTGATTTTAAAATTGGGTACTATAGTCGACAACCAGTCCTTGGTCTCCTGGTTGTCGCAGACTATGACACAGGCTCCCACATGTGGGTAAATTCCGCTGAATTCAGCCTGTGTCCCTTTCTCTTCTTCCAGCTGATCGACAAATTTCATCAGCAGGCCCTTCATTTCCTCGCGATTCTCCTTCGTCAGCTGAGTGGACGGATATCCACTAGGGATAATCGCCACCCTGCTTCCTCCGGCAGCAATCGCGTAGGATGCAATACTAGCATCCCCAGGTCTCGCCTACATCCTTGGATGCAGCGTCCCTACCAGGCGCCAAGCTCTCTGACTCCATTACCAGTCCGCTTACCTCCTCTACAAGCGTCGCAAGCAAGCTCATAGAGGCTTCATCGTCCACTACCTCAGCGCCAAGGTCCATTGAAGGCCCCTGGGCTGAGTCCTCTCCGCTGATCAAGCTGACCAGCTCCTCCATATCCTCACTGTTGGTCAAAACATTAATTTTTGTTCCCACGAATGTGGGGGAAGTTACTCTGCAGGTACTGCTCCCTCTCCCTGCAGAGGGCATTTATTACAATGGGGTGCGCCTGGTGCCCCAAGGGGGTCGATTAGAGACAGTGCATTTTTATACACCCCCTGCCATTCGGCCACAGCTCGAGTTCCTCTACACTTGGCTTGGGTGTTTAGGAGATCTCCACATGGATTCCATGGGGAGATCCCACCTCTGTCGTCCGCGAGGCCATCGGACTCTCCAGGGGGTACCACTTGGAGGCGACAGTAGGCGTTGGTAGGGATAGGTCAGACTGGGAGTTCACAAGCAGTGAGTAGGGCACTATTGCTTGATTCCTCCGCTACGAGTACAGGAGAACCCCGCACCTGTCTCCCTCTCTAGTCTTTCCATTACCCTACCCATTTTAGCCCCCCACGCGACTGTAATTTCCTTCACATGCGAAGAAGGAAGCAAAAAGGTCTGCACCATTGGATACAAGGCACAGGAGATCGAACAAGTGCGTGAGAGCCACAAACGCTCAGAACATTATTATTGCCATTGCCTGTTTCTTCACTGCCATGTATTCACATCTTCGAGGAGGTTATATAGATTGATGGAGCGCAGTAATAACTTAGATTCAGGAATAGTTTGTCTAGGCGACTTTGTAAGGAGTTTCGTGAACCTTGAGGAGATGAACCAGAAATTTCACCAGTCTTTTGACCAATTTAGCATGAGTCACTGGAGTCAAATAACTTTAAATCGACGAATACCAACATCTTGAATGTTCCACTGGAAACTATTTTTTTTTTCTTGAATCTCGAGAAAATTATATAGAAAAATACAGGAGTTTATTTTCATTTTAATGTTGTAAAGCTAAAATGTATGGAAAGCTTACACTCTAACATAATGAAAAGAACAAAAAGAAAATCTATAAAATGAAACAGAATAGATCTCGACCTTGGTTTACTTAGTAGATTAATTTACCATTGCCAAGGAAGTGTGGAGGGGAGGTGGTGTTAAACACTGGCTTTGTCGGGTGGTTGGAGAACTTTTAATGTTTTCGGTGAATAAAATGATTCACTGCAGGCAGGTAAAACACCCCTTGTAACTAACCACCCTTCCGCTTCAGAAAGATACATATTCGACCACTTTGTACGCTGCACTTGAAGTCTAATCTGATGGCTGAATTTCTTTGCAATGTACAAACTCTCGATCATCCACTCGAGACTCCCCCGATTTCAACATAGAATATTTATTTACATTTAACAAGTAAACTGCAAGGGAAAGAGTGGTCCTTTCGATTTAGGACTTGAAGCATAAGAGTAATAGGGCCAGACTTCGAAATACATGGTAGAGAAAGTTACCACTAACTATAAAGCTTACTTAGATTCCCTCGATGGTCACCTGTTGCAGACGATAGAAAAATTGTTAAACACCGGACTTACTATAATATATTGTTTACTCAGGAACTGGCAAGTCACTGCGAATGAGTTCAAACACTTCATGGATCTAAAATAGCATCGCATTAAAATAAACTTTGAAGAATTTTTTGTATTTAGCTACAGCATGGCTGGACCAATACTTATTATTACTTACAATAAGTCTTTTATCATTCGGAACTTGCTTTATTTTATCAGAATGACTTACTATTAATTCATTCAAGCAACCATTAAAACTCATGGATTGTTTAAAATTATAATTCTTTATTTTGTTTTAAGTTCATAGTCTAAAATCGTCAATTTGCTAGAAACCAGAGTGCCTCTAAACTGAGGCTAAAATAAAATGTAAAATTACTATGTAAAATGTAAAACTAAAATATTCACTTATGTGTAGGAAAACAGAAAAAAATCTATTACCAATTATTGATTTTTTTTATTTCAAAAGCATTGAATTTCATGGCGGAGTATATAATAGACTTTGGATCATTACCTACATTAAGGAAACCTCTCTTTAGTGTATTGGAATATCATGTAGTTTCAAACACCTCGAATTGAATTAGATTTTAATATCCTTCATAATTCAGATCCAGATTACTTATCGGTATCAAATTTATCTTTTATAACCGTTTACACCATTAATTATTCAAGGAAGGAAAGGATGCGTATAATGATTAATTAGGTAGTTATATCGATGCAATCGGATAATTTTCCACTATATAAGCATACATAAAAGGCTGTGAACTTATCGAACGATTCCCTCTTACAGGAAGGGTTTGTACATAACAGGGGAAAAAAAGTTCAAACGGGAAAAGATTTAAACTATACATCGAGTTTCACACGGTCAATATTTATTTTGTATTGTCCGACTAATACCTGTACTTGTTGTAATTATGTTCCGTAACATTAAAATGACTCATTTTCTCGAATACCCGAGTCAGAGATGAAACGTTAAAAAGAGTTAGACCACAGATAAAAGTAAAAGTGGGTAATCAGTCCTTATATAATAGGGGCAGAGGTTAAAGACTGGATATAGTCCCTAGGCTACCTGGGCCGGTGAAGTGTTCAGTCACGACCTAACCACTAAGTTTACCCTCAAACCAGTTATCCATTGGCCGAGATACCGACTGTAGGGGATGAATCATTTAATCAGCACATGGTGTCGGCGAATTTGAGGAATAAGTCTTAAAATTTATATTTTCACTGTAACGTAATTCCTGCGAGTTGCGTATTTGATAAAAATGAACTCTCCACCATTATGGTCCTGACTCAAACTCAATAATACCCATTTCTTCACTGGGTGAACGAATCCTGCAATATCATGTGTGTACACTTATCTCGTTTTAACTTGATCATTATTATTTCTCTACTATACATTAATAGTACAAAGGCCCTGCCTGATGGAAATCTTCCTTGCTTTAATTGTATTATTTCGTGCAAACCGTTGAGTAATTAATTATATCATATAAAAATAAACTGTACTAATAGACTCATTACTAAAATATTTGAAAGATTTTATTTTTATTTTTACCGACTGACCTTTTTGTACATCGATTGGAAAATAAATTATTTTGTTATCGAGATAAATTTTCATCATATATATGAACTTGGCGTGAGTTAATTTTAGGCATAATATTAACCAAAAAAATAAACTATTTACAATAAACGATTTTTATTATAGTCTCTTAATTTGGAGTATCTTTGAATTTCTGTTTGTGTTTCTTTTGTTTCTTAATGCGTTAACCTCTATCATCCGGAACAAATCAGATCTTAAAATCTTAAATAGTGACTTGAAATATCTGAAAAGTTACAGAGAACTACTTTTTGAACATTTAATTTATTTTTGCACACTATCATCTATTGTTTTATAACCAAAACATGTAAATAACGCATAATGCCTTGAGTTTTAAGAGTATGATTAAGATTTCATATCATTTAGGCATTTTTTTTATAAACTGTTTTTTGTGCACTTTAATAATTCAATTTTTGTATTGTTTCAGGTGAGTGAGTTGGCTTTCGAACCGAACTACGATATCGGTAATGTGTGATTTTACTGAGTTCTCAATACTTTTATTTGTTCCAGTCTCTGTTATAAATGTAACAGTATTTTAGTTATTAGTCAAAGAAACAATTTAGCGAAGGGAGGGGGGCTATGATATATGTTTAGACCACATGATATAAATACTGTTCTGCGTTGGAATTCTCATACAGTTAGGGAAATGAGTTGAACCTCTGTAAAGTTACAATGCTTCTTCCTCTCATTGCAATTAATCTTTTTGCTTTGTTGTTAAATAAAAAAAAATAAAATAAAAAAGAACAGCTTGCATATGATGAGTTTTTATGTATATAACAGTTCACATCGGTTTGGGATAGGAGTCGAGTTGGTTCCATGAACTCTTCATATTATGTGTCATCACGAAAGACAAAGGGACACATTTTTTGGGTGAGGTTGGCAGCTTCGAGTGCACTCCATCATGGCAAAGAACACGGTGTCTAATGTAAGTAAGTGCCAGTTTAATCAAACTTAGATTCAATTGAGGGGGTTTGGGATAGAGGGGCCAAATTATTTTATACAACAGTTGACTTAAATACGTCACGGATTTAAATTTCTGTATTCCAAGTATGCCAAATTTTATCAAAAAAAACACCAATTGAAATATGCTCACTTAAGACATGAAAACAGCAGTACCAGATTTAGAATGCAGTTAAAAAACTCATGATATTTCAATGAAAGGGTAAATAGTATAACCATCTCGTAACCCTCTGACCGGTTGTCCGAAATAATGGGAAAGTTGCAAAGTTAGTTCGATTTTTTCTAGTTTTTACTAACCTGTTCTCTCATGTAGGTAGGTTATATTTTACCTAATGTTTGTTGACTAACCTTTAGGATCTTAACAGAAGTGTTTAGTGTTTTACTCTAAATCATCACAAATATCTCAGATTTTTATCGCAACTCAAATAAATAACTCACGTAGTTACGCTGAAATATGATATCCTCAGTTATATGGACAGGCATCTCCGGTTCTCTACTCATTTTAGTAATAAAATAGAAAAAGTACGGCACAGGTCTTACCGGCTATCGCACTTGCTAACTTCACCTAACCTGTCGCTTCGTCTCAAATTGATGATATATAAATGTGTCCTCCGGCCAGCTCTGCTGTACAGTGCCCCGCTATTTACCCACTTGACTGACAATACAGCCAAATGTCTCCAACATTTCCAGAATGGGATCATGCGAAAAGTGGTCCGACATACCTCTCTCGAGAGGTTAAATAACGCTGACCTTCACCCGATATTTGGTGTGCCGTCGGGGGGGGTGAGTTCATCCGCCGGAGACACATCAAGTTTTTTGATTCGTTGTATCACCTAACAAACCCAGTGTTTAACACTATGGCCCACCATCGATGGCAACAGACTGTCGGGTAAACTTAAGTTATGATTTCGGTTAAGATTTTGTTTGTTAAATGTAAGACTTTTAAACATGTATAGAAAATGGACGTATAATGTACATTATACCATTTGTAATAATCGCAAATCACAGTGTAAAATTGTATACCATGTTAGCCAAGGTACAGGACATATAATATTGACCTATTGTAAATAGATTCATTTTTACATCTATGTTTAATTCTATAATTTTTAATAACAAGGGTATATGAAGGGGGAGAAACAAAAAACAACAAAGTAGTAACATTACCCGCCCAAGTTTCCTACAGCGTTTACAAGGAAACTATCACCGTTACACAGTATGTACTAGTAGTACGTGATGTCAGAGAGGAACTGTTATGCTCACACTACTGTTATAAAGGGACTGTTACATCTTCTATGAATAATTACTTATCACTGTCCGAGATAAGACAGCTCCTAGCATAACATAAGTGGCACCTTACTCCGCTAATTATATCACTTTCACTATAATATTCCTAGAAGAGCAGTTATTTTCATTTACTTCCATACTTATCGTTATTACTGTTGATAATCGTTAGTTGTGGTATATCTCACTGGTAGGAATTTTCGTAAGCGTTCTGACGCCCCTAATACAGATGCTATTCCTTCTTCTCCGTTGGTCGCCACTTCTTTTATTTGGTCTCAGATAGTAACATGGCCCAGAGAATCAACTTGGAATCTATTTAAGATTCTAAGTTCTTTTTTTCGCCCTTGTTAAGAAGACAAAAGGGACCGTAACCCAGAAACTTTTTCGAATAGTGATATTTTAGAAACCAACAATTGAATGACGTTCGAGTAGTTATTTTATTTGTAATTTAAAAATTTATGCGGTTGGGCCTTATAAAATTCAATGTTTTTGTAAATAACGCGAGGGACGTTTTTCATAGTATTTTAAAAACAATTTAAGAAAGGCACTTGCCACATGATGCCATATCTTAAAAATAATTTTTCTATCAAATTTAATAGGGTATCGATTCGGTATTGAATGGAAGATTTAGCATTTTAAACTGCGATTAAAACCCGTCGTTACAACTGTTATTGAATCCATTATCACGTAAATACTGATTTGTTTTTCCTAAACCCCAATTTATTTTTTTATTAAAATTAAATATATACAAAAATATCATAATAAAAACATTTCCCTTACTTTATAACAGAACAATTTGAACAGGTTCTATTTTCAAACCTTATATTTCCTTAGCTGTTTTTGAATCTTTGTTACAAAAATTTATCAGTACCGTACTGATAAAAAGTGGAGATAGTGTTCTATACCTCTGAGGTACAAATATATTAGCTAAAGATGACTCCTTACACTCCAATGCTAACATGAATTTTAAGGTTTTTTTATATATGATAATTTACAACTATGGAAGTACGGTTAAAAGAAACTACAAAATGCAAACAGGACCAGGTGGTGGGTCTCACCTTTCATTACATTGGGTGGGACCTAAAACTGTCTTACGGCTAACTGATAAACTAACTTGACTCGACTGCCTGCTTCCAGCGATAGGGGGGGGGGGAAGGAGATGGGGATTTTGTGTTAAACAAGGGGTTGGTTAGGTATGTCTACGGCGAATGAACTCATCCACCATAGGCATCTAAAAGCCTCGACGACGATTTCTCGGCTGCTGGAATGAACGTCGGACCACTATAAGTATCCCGTTTTGAAATTGCTGGATTCGCTTTGCTATCCCCTCCGTCAGAGAATTAAAAACCATACTGCTCATAACCGGAGTATGCTCTTGTAAATAATGAGCTTGATTAGCAGAGATAGATTCAGGGATGGTAGCTAGTGCGAGAACTGGTAAGACTTTAGGCCTACTTGTTACAATATTATCCCAAAATGGGCACAAAAACGGAGGGAAATCTTTATAGCGGGGTGGATCTCACATGACTTGATTTTTTTATGTTTGCGAACCTATCACTTTCCTTCCTCAACATGGTTTCATTGCACTGCGTTCCCTAGGCCGAAGTCCAATCATTTCCTTTCCCACTTTGACGGCCAGAAAGCATTGCTTGTCCACGCTTTCTTGTTTTCTCAGGGTGGTAGTCTCTTATCCTCATGTCATGACATGACTACATCACGTTAGTCTTATGTTTTCGATGTTGTAGAAAATTTCCCGCTGTTGCTGAGTTCGGAATATGTTATACAAAGCTACAAAATCTCCAGTGCATTAGTTCTTACAAGGCTCTCCTTTTATTACCGGGTTTTTTTAGTTTAGGATATGATATAACAAGGCTCTTAATTAGCGTATTAACATGCATTTTCGATGAAGTATATATTAGTTGAGACCGATTTGAAAAAAAACAAAAGCCGAGCCCTGAGCTCAGATACTTGGTGAATACCACTACAAGCCCTTATATAAAGATGACACGAAAAGATTGTGTGGAAGATGAGTAGTAAGTGTGTGTGGGTTTGTTAATGGGATTTGCCAATTCATGCGTCATCCCACCGATGTTCAAGTTGTTAACATAGTGAAAATAGCTGGAAAAGACATTACCTTAATGTTACCTTAACCTTACTTAGCAAAATCGGCAGGTGGAATATTACTGTGTACATTCACAAGCCTTAGGTCTTCGTATTTAAGTTCTTAATTATATATTATTACATTTATAGATAAGGATTATTAATATAATAACACTATATACCACCAGAGTATGTGATGATCGGATTATGATAACAGATTATAATGACGGATTATGATTTTTACATTACAAAAAAAATAAAAACAAGACCAACTAACTAGTTGGCAAGGTTACTCTATATCAAAAACATCATTTCAATAGAGTGATCCAGAATTTATTTCATGGCTGCCAGTCCCATAGAATAAACTTAGCATTCAAATTCTGGTTACCAAATGTCTGCGGCTTGTACGGCTTATGGGTAAGTACGAATGACAAGTTACTAGTACTAGGCCGTTAAAAAATCTATTAGGGTTTCGTCAGTAGTGTTAAGAAGAAATAAAAAGTTCACCTTCGAAGAAAAAATACTATAAATGGAGCAAATTGTGCAAATCAATTGTCACCAACCATCAGAGACGACCTTCCACCGCTAGGAATGTTAATAGCTCGAAGGACCGTCAGGGACCACACAAGGCCTACGGCAGAGAACAGCCAAGCTGTAGTGCTCATGTAGTGTCAGGGATATGGAAACTATCCTGCTAATGTATGCCTGTTTGTGCCGCTTCTTACTCCGTGATTAATGTAACCTTCACCACGGGGCAGGTGTGAGCCATCAGGCGACCTTTGGATCTCGACATCTCTGTGCATCACCTGTTATTATTATAGATAATTACCAGACGGAGCACCCCTTTTATTCATAGCAAACCTCATAGGACAGAAGTGTTTAACATACATAGAGAGAAACAAAACTATTTTAAAATTAATTTAACGCGTGTAAAAGTACGTGTGGCTCAAAATCAATGTGTTGATCTATAAAAATACAATACTAAAATACCAATAAGACATATAAATTAGCAGTTACTAATAGTCTAATAATACAACGCTGGCACAACAATCGATTGTTTGTAAATTCTAACACAAAAAAAGTACACTCTTATATGCTTACCCCTATTTTGCACAGTGAGGCTGGATTATCTTCAAGCCACCACCCTTTTTTTGACAGAATTGAAATGTTGAATTTAATCATTGCGTGCTCACAAAATCTATCTATGCCAAGTGAAATGCTTTTCCTGCTGGTTTAAAACCTAGGAATGCTGACAGAAACCTTCCTGAATCTTTTTTTGACAAAATATTATTTATAATTTTTTTTTTTTCAAAACTCTCCACCTTAAAAAAATTGGGAATAAGGGAAAAATATTTGGAAAATTATTTAGGTTGAGTGGATCCTTGTGCTAGGAGGGACCATTTTGGCCCATTAGCTCGGTTGGTTAGAGCGTTGTGCTAATAAAAAAAGGAGGGAGCTATTTGTAGGATGGGTGTAGAGAATGAGGAATGAAGGAGACCTCCGGGAGGTGCAGATAATTTTGGGGCAGTGGTGAGAGTCCAGCGAGGGTTGAGGGGCTGAATGTGTTTTCAGAAAATTGTGTTTTCTCTTTGAAATGGGAATTATAAACTATCGATACTGTCGATATAGTTTCCTATCGATAGTGCTCAACAATCGACTATCTTCAAGTCTCGGGATATTTTAATATCAATAGGATTGTTCAATCAATGAAGAAGATTAATTGTAATTTTATGTATCCTGAGATTGAGTTTATATCTGATATATTGTTCTAGTCTGTTGAACGAATTACAGTTCCTGCCGATGGTTCCTATGCAATTCTTTTCAGTCCGGTCTTGATTGACCATTCTCTTGAGTATAACGGTCGATTTTAGAAAGTTCATTATTTTCCTGAAATTATTTTTTGTTTTGTTCAGTCTTCTATTCTTTCTGGGTTACTGTGTCTAGCGGATCGTGTATGGAGAAATCTGAAAAGGGATCTAATAAGCAGATTCATCAAACCTAGATCTGGAACATAGTACTAAAAAAAAATCGCCATTATCTCATTATACACAATGGCGAAAAAAATATGAAAAATAACTGTTAGTTATTTTATTATGAATCTGCATTATCGCGATTTTTCTAAACATTACCTTACAGTCTCTTCTGTTAAATGATTAGAGGATGATTGAATAATATGTAAAATTATTTTATTGTTTTTGTCACCTCTACTAACTTTGTTTTAATTTAATAAATTTTCAAAAAAAGTTATTATTTTTCTACTAGTTGTTTAATGCCTATAAGACAAATTTGAGTCACTATGTAAAAGGCAATGTTTAAAGCTTTTAACGGTTTCTTTATTACAAAGGAGGATCTATTCATTTTTAAATCTGTAAAATCTCCGATTTATGGGGTATAAGTTGGTCATGCGTTATTACATTTTTTTTTTAGCGTTTACCGTAGAAACCTTATAAAATCCGTAACGAAAATTGGTCTTTGAATATTTCTATTAAAAATACCATTTTTTAGATATAAGTTACTACATTAAAAGGACCAAGAAAACAATTTTGTAACCCTTAAATTGTTATTTCTAGCAAACCATGAGTTACTACAGATCTATTTCTAAAAGATTTATATAATATTGTAAATGTATTATTACGTTACATAAATATTATGTTTATCCAATCGTTATTTTTATTTCATCTAGCTTCTTTGGTGTTGTACAATTTGTATTATTTTTCTAATAGTAAAGTGGTACAATTTAATAATAGAATTATTAAGTAGGTAAATTTAAGTGGTACATATTACAATAGACGCTGGTATTGTTTTCGGCGAAGACGACCTTGAACATTGGCCATTATCTCAGACATAAACACTCCATGTTCAAAATACGTTGGTAAATTTTGCACCTTTAGATATTTCCCTTTAAAAAAAAAAACGACAACTTGTTGAAAGTGGTCTGTTATTGCCGAAAGTGTGAAATATGGCTGCAGTGCTGTTATTGTCCGCTGTAAGGTCGTTCGGACAGTTTCACAATGTTCTGTTTCGCTACGTGAGAACATTCTGTGCGAATGTCCAAGTCTTGAGTCGTGGGAGTCCGCCATTAGCATTCTTTCTAACACTTTTGTTTTCTTCTTTCTTCAGTTGTAGTAGCAGATTGCGGATAGCAGATCTAGCGGGCCGCAGCCTGCCGTTGCGACAGGTGAGGGATGGTTCTAGAGATGCTGGAAATGTGATTAGGGTATCTGCGATCGGGGTTGAATTCCGGGGTAATGAGTGGTCGGTCTGGTTGAATGAGGAGGTGCTTAGCAAGAGTTTTATTTCCTGCCTAATCAGACAGAAAATGACCTCAATGCCTCAACTCTTCGGTTATAGAGTTTGCTTCATGGTTAAATAGAGTCACGTATAGTTATGGTTAAATCACGTATGGTTAAATACAGTCACCTTTTAGCCTGTCACAACTTGGAAATTATCTAAAATTTTGGAATTTTTCAATGGTACGTATGAAAGAACGCAATTACAAATTTTAATGATATTCAAGTCAGTGCTCTGTTTTAATATATATATATATATTCTTTTAGTTTCAGCTATTTATGATTGTTTTTTTTTATTTATATGACGATTTTATGACGGGTTCGGTTAAATTGTTGCTAATAGCGAAGTATTTTTGGCAAAGAATACCGAGTAATTTTCTCAAATTTTAGTCAGTAAAAATTAGTGTTTTATGTTATAAAGGAAAACATATGTAACCGTTGACTATAAATTACTAATATTTTAGCGTTACGGGTTATGTGTTTCAAATGTAGAACCACTAAAGTTATTGTTGGGTCCCAAATCGTTTTTTTATTATTTTTTTTTCACTTTATGAATTGTATGTCTCATTTGAAACCCCATGAAAAATTCTGTCATTATCCATAAAACATGACTATGGGTAATTAATTAATTATCTATAAATGAAAAAAATGTTCTTTCTATCCTATTGAATATGATATTAAATTATAAAGATATCAACGTCGTCATATTTTCATCATTCCGCTACAGCTTAGATTTTTTTTTTATAGATCTATGCCCAAACTGTCCAATGTCAATACCGAAAAGATTGTTCATTTAACATTGTTTTTAACTCTGGAGTATGCCTAGCTATTTAATTTACTAAATTATATATTTTCCATTTTTCCTTCACATTGATATGTAATGTAAATATTGATGTGTAGTCCTTTAATCTCTGAGGTTATCTATCAAGTGACACTAATGCCGATAAAATCAGTGAATTGCAAATCTTATTTCAACTAATTATAAATCTTAAAACTACGTATGATAAAGGCACAAATATCTGTTATTGGTACCTAAAGTTCTATGGAGCATTATATTTTTTTATTATTATTTCATGAAGTCATTAAAACTGTGTTGGCAACTGTTTTTTTTTTTTTTAAGGCAAGCTTTTTTTCGTGGTGGTTCATACTCCGATGATGCTACAAATTAAAAAAAGGTCATACCAAATAAGGGGTCAATAAATATAATCTCGAAGTCCAGATTGATAATATGTATCTATTATGTCTTCAGGCTATAGTGGACTATAGTACAAAAACTCATACAAACTTTCGACATATGTATAAAATTAGGTGTTAGATTGAAAAAAAATGTACTAGTTAGATTGCGATGTCCGTTTATCGTTTCTTCAATTGGCAAACTCTTCATACGGAACTGATGTTCTCCATATGGTGTACATACAAGTATACGTTTTGAGGGGAAACCAATTTGGCGTTATAATTGAAATCTAAAAGTCATTAAATGTATTTCCGATCTACATATTTATGTGAGACATCAAGCCATTTTTTCCCCGAAGTGGTAATTTATTTAGTTCAGTCTCAGGGCATTGTATGGCCATAGTTCTTACTCAGTCCTGGTATGCCGCTAATAGGATTAGCATGTAGGATAGCTGTTGTATTGTTCTCGACAGCGGGCCCATCGCTCACCCACATGAGGAGGAGAGGCCTGATTGTTAGTCCGTTGTCACCGATGATTTATCACCGGCTAATGTCTGCTCTGTTCTCATCCGCCGAGTCCACGGTCTTGCCTGTAATCTATAGACTCCGAACTGCTATAGGGTGGGCTAGACTTGGGACTAATATAATTGCCAAGTGATTGTCTGTCTGTCTGCATGTATCTATCTACTGCGGTGTCGGTTATAAAATGATTCAAACGAACTTAAATTTTAATCTTATATGTCACAACACTTCGGAAAATGTTTGACATGGAAAAGAAATTCAACATAAAAAAACTATTTAAAAGTTCAATTTTGTCTGATTTACCCTTGTAAGGACACATTAAAGATGTTAAAGTAAAATAAATTTAAAGATATTCCAAAAATAATGTTTTAGAGCCAACAATAAAATTGCGTATCTAACATGTTCTGTAGAGTTTTAGGACAAGTTAACCACCAAGGGTCACTATTGTTCACAGATCTTTTTAGCACCAGTCTGGTTTCCGTTTATGTTATTATTTTTTTTATATTATATATTGTTACATTCATGATATTTGAGAATAAAGATCATGAACCATCACATATGGTAAGGGTAATTTCCCCTAATACTCCTAGGAGTGGGGATGAGCTAAAAAGAGCAGTCTTAGCCCAGCCGTCGAGAAGAACGCATTGCCAAGCTCCCGAATTGGCGGTTGCCATACTATTGAAGAACCAACAGTAGAAAGTAACGTTGATTGAATTACAGGAAGATCATCGATTGAACTGAGAGAAGAAAAGAAAAGCATTTCAATGTTTATTGCATACCATGGTGTGTTGAGACAGATGGGCGGATAAGTTGTAGGTGGGTGTTATCAATATTGTTTCTTATTATGGATCCATTCATAAAAAATGAGCTCAAATTCATGTTTTGTAATTAGTAGTAACTATCATAATTTAAAAGGATTTGAATATTTTTTTATACATTTTGTCAATACTCTATGTTAATTATAGTTATTTGTCATAACCATTTTATTTGAATATATTTCACAATTCCTAGTTTCTCAATTTATTAATAACTACAACATTAGCCTTGAGATCGGGCGATTCAATCGGGATAAATTCTTTTGTCAAAGACATAAAACAATTTGAATTAAAGATCTCATGACGGACCTGCCAAGTAAGTTAAGTTAAATTGATCAAGTAAAGCAAAAAGAGAGATGGTAAAAAGTGAGGTAGGTCTCAATATATTTTCCTTCTCATTCTTCTCTGTGAATTCGTCAGCCTTTAGTTTGCATTCATCTAATTGTAGTAATTGGAATTTTCATCGTTGAAAGTTAATGTTGATTTTCTCACAATGTTTCTAATTTACATTTTCCGGCAGGGCTGTTTGCTATGCTCTAAGGTGAGATGCACGTTTTGCAATTTCCTGCTGAAACTCCCACTGACCTCGATGCCGGACCTTTGCGAGCCCTTCCTCAATCACTTGCCTCGGACGAAGAGCTACAAACTGGACCCTCGCCAGCTGATGCAGTGGAGGAGAGGACTCCGGTGTTCTGGACCTCCGTCCCAGCCTAAGCTCTGCAAGTCCGTCAAGTTCTTCCCGAAAGATTACCAACTCAAGTACAAGCCTGTGTACTACCACGCGACCGAGGATATGTACAACAGCCCACTCATCAGCCACCCTAATACCAAGAGGAGGAAATGAAACGTAGGTTATGGAAACCTACATGACAATTTGAACCCAAAATAAATCTGAAGTGACCAAGACAATTAATTCTTTATATTTAGAGCGGATTTAAAGTAAGTATCCGAAATTTATGCCTTATAGAAAATCATACCCTAATCACTATTTAACGCTTGGACAGATGTTTTATTAGTATTGATCGGCTAAAACATAATAACCCCCGTATTTTGGCAGTCTTTCTTCTATAACTATTATGATAGGCATAAAGCCGTAGGCTTTTCGAAATGGTGACAATGTTCAAAATAATGTAGTTGGAGTATTAGTAACGATAATATCAAACACAGCTCAGTAGTAGATTCAAAAAGAAAATTTCTAAACTGTCTGCATTCAAGAAATTCCAGTTCAAGCATTTGGAAATAAGCTACTACTACAGGCACTACTGAAAATCCTTCAAAATGGCCTTTGGAATTCGAAAGTTTTTTTCGAGAAGTGAAACCGGTCGGTCGGACGGAATATCTCGATGTATAACGGGAATCAGACTTAAACCAGCCCTAATCTTACATAATATTCATAGTTCTTGTATCTTTTTTCAGGTATGTTACATCATAGCAGTACTACAAATGATTTAATCGATCTGAACATTTGAAGACATATTCTGCAACACTTTAAAGTACGAACTATAGAAAGTAACGAAGTTTGGGCCATTTTGATAAACTTTTAACATTTTTTAAGTCACAGCTCAGAAGCTATTACAGGACACATTAAATACAGTAACATGTAAAGAATTTCAAAGATATTGAAAAAAAAATGAAATTCTACGAGCCAAAAAAATAAATATTTGTTTTTTTTTCCTTAAAAAAAGAGATTTCCAGTGATCTCTATAGTTTATCAAATAAAATTATTTAAACAAAGTACTTTGGTTTAAAACAATATGGGGAATAATTTTAAAAATCATTTACTTGACAGAGTGTTTAAGCATATGTTGCTGAGTCCCACGAGTATATCTACATTTTTAAGTCGTTTCTTTTAAATATATTCAAAAAGATAACTAGTAATAGAAAACATGATTGTAATTACAATTATTCATTTAGTCCAACATTCAGCGGCTAATATACTCATAAAAACTACATAAAAAATAAAATTATTTTAATTTAAACTTTTTCTGTAAGCGCATTACTCCTCAACCCGGACATCCTAGAGAAAGAATGTTTACAAAACTGCTGACAAGATGAAAAAGTGGGTCGCTGTGGTAAACACAAGAAGAGTTCCTACACGGAACGGCCTAACTGTACCTCCTACACAGATGTGCACTTTCTACATGTAGTCACCTCGACGTAGCCTGGATATCTCGGGGATCGTGAATGGGAGGATTCCGTAGCACGTCACTTCTGGGTGGTCCTTCCGGACGAGGGGTGGGGAGAATGCATTCCCGGTGGTTAAATATTCCCTACAATAATAAAGGTTTTATTAACCAAGTTGTACGAATTATTATAGAAATGGTGCTAAGTGTTGAATGGGCAAACGACTTAACGGTCAACATTGTAACGAAATAAAAAAAAATAATGGTTTTGTGCACCAAAACCCTTATTAGATGATCGACATGATCATTAGAAAACAAACGACACCCTGGCTGCACATAGTACATTTCTAAAACCCGTGTGCACCTTTGCTGTGGCTCTTGATCCAAATAGACAACACAGATTCGACCCAACTGGCCAACCCTTGGAAACAACATAAATTAATAGATGTACAGTACTCTTAACAGTCATAAGAAACATTCGCAATTGCAATAAATAAACATTAAATTGGACAAAAAAATCATCAGCACTAACGCACACAAGATATCCATGAACATTATCGTCGGATACATTGAGTGTATTAAATTTAGATCAGATGGTAGCTAAAGTATTATTTATTTACGAATGCTTTCTCAAACTTACAGAAATTATCTTGCTGTAGATATAAAAAGGAGTATTTTTACAAGATGTAGCAAAATAACATATAGCTATGGAGGAAGCGTAATGCTATGCACAAGCCTCTAAAATGGTTTCATTTCTTTAGTTGCTTTGTGATGGTCGATCATACCTTCAAATTTTTTTAAATGAAGTTTATTTATGTATAATTCCTGGTTATCCGTAGATAACTCTCAATTTGTTGATATTTTGTTTAAATTTCTTTAATAATAATTATACGACTACCACAAATACCACATCTCATACATGTTACAAGGTATAAAGGAAGGATGGGTAATTTTTAGGGCACCTACAGTGGATTTAAACATTAGAATTTTTTCAGCTCGAAAATTTGTTTCGAGAAAATAAAATTTCGCAAAGTTCTAACCAGTGAGCGTGTAAAAAAAAATTTTCTTTCCCATTATTGTATTGGCTCATTTTCCAAGCGGCAAAGCGAAAGCAGCTAATCGAAAGTTCTTGAAGTTAAAAACAAAATTAACAGTAACTGAAGAATGAGCTTAGAAAGTTGCTTTTTTTTTTTTATTTAGCATAGTTTATCTACTTTTAATAGAACCAGGACAATTAAATTTTATAACTAGTCGTTCCCAAATATACCAGCATTACACCTCCAGATGGTAGGAATATGCTTAGGCAACAGTGGAGCATTGTCTATAGCGCATCATCACATACAATAGACGCCAAAATGTAAAGGTCAATCGGGGAAAAAAACGTTATTATCTTGATGCTGTATTAATATTGTAAATAGAGCGGGTTTCACCCATTGTTTAGTTTTTTGAATAAATAAAGTGTAGAGAATAGACAAATTATTGTCTCTCTACAGGCATATACATCTTGTTGGTATCACCTCTCCACTTTTTATTTGGGCTTCAGTAAAACAATTGTTAGCTATTTCTTTATGAAAGCATAAGAAACCGATATGTTTTTTATGTTGTACAACTAGACAAAACCTAGAAGATAAAGCCCCCTAGTTTAGATAAACAAGTACAATTAATAACTAAGACTTTGTTATCTAAGATATTTGTTATCTAATAAGATGTTTAGATTATAATATGTAACGCAATATAAATTTGGATTTCCAACAGTTGTAACAGTATTGCATTAAAGTTGTATCTGAAAACAATAAAACCATCAGACATTCAAAAGATTTAAAATAAACCTGTTGCAAAGTAATAAATAAAATTATTAGCTACGGTTTGGGTATTTATTTTATAAGGCTACACCAAAACACCAAATTCGACATTATTAAATTAATGTTGGATAAATTCTGAATAAAATAATACCTAACACATACAATTTTTCTTATATTTTTATTTAATAGACTAAATTTCACATGTTTTTTTGCCGTTATTTTACCAAACAAAGTTATAATGCACATTATTGACAATGCTCGAAGCCTAATCTTAGATATTATTGATTTTAATATAAAAATTATTATTAAACATCCCCACTTTCAAGCAGAATTATGGTTGGAGTTGATTATATAACCTGCTGTTTGAACATCTATATTTGAGACTATATTCCACAAATATACGAGTACGTCCAATGAATCAGAATGGTTATTTCATCATTTCTGCAATTTGAAAAGTAAAAATACTTTAAAAATATTCTATAAAATACTAAAATAAATAGGGCTAAGGTTATTGTGATGAATGTCCTCATCCCGGTCTCTCCTGGATTTGTTTTTACTTCCTCGATGATTCTTGAGTGGAACCCATCATTACTAGTTGCTATACTTTAGATCTCTTTGCTACTTAAGATCATTCATCAGTACGCGTTTGTTCGTAATGAACCATTGCATGTTACGGACTATGCTGTGACGAGGGCTCGTAATTACGAAAACATTGCGCTGATGATGGATGGTGCACTGACAGCTGCGGGATTGCTTCTATTCATTGTCAGGTACGACCTAGTTCGGCGATGCCGCTCGTATTGGGTGCTCTTACACTTATGTGCTTCCCATTTTATTGGGCGTTGGATTGCACTCACGGTTCATACATGCATGCAGGGAATATATTTGGAATAGATTCTATATTGCTCATCTAAAAGGCAAACATTGTCAATGAAAACCATTTACAGCTAAATAATTTCCATGGGATTAGAAATTATTGAATAACCGACTTGCGCTCTCTTATGATGATGTAGTTTTTTTTATGAGCAATATGTTTATAAATCGATTTCCGATGGTCAAGCCAATTGTCAAATGTTGAAACGAGTGAAAGGTTCATTAAATAAACCAATCATAAGTCATGGCAAAAAATTAATTAAAAAACTAAACCTGAAACCTGCCTAATCCTAAAAAATAAAAACCAACTATCTATAGAGAATATAGGGCAGAAACACTAAACGTCTTGATGAATATCTTATAAATTTTGATTTTATTATATAGCATGAACTTTAAATTTCAAATCCTGACACACTAGCACATGAATGCTCGTTCATAGCAATCTAATAATCAATGATGTTATCTCATTAAATTTAGACACATTTAATGATTTTAATGGGTTTGGTGAGTATATAAAGAAGAATGAATTTAAATATACTTTTTCCTTTGACATGAATGGTAATAGGCAATATAGAATGGTAAATTCATAGGACTTGAGTGCTCCCATATATGATTTTTCGTATCACTTGTATCCTTAATTGACGTGGGTGTAATAAATAAGGGTGAAAACAAAGTAATAAGAGGGTTATGTACGAATAATTGATGCTGTAACTACGCATATATTGAAAATAAGAATTTTGATGCTGTTACATACATACCTGACAATGATGTATGGCTCCTCTTTCTCTTCTGTGGCTTCTTTTATCGCAATTACAACTTTATCGGTGCGAACGTGACCGTATGATGCTCCTTACGTAGGATGGCGTATCCATGGGTATTCTTTATTACAGCTACATCGAAGGCGAACTCAGGCTGTGACCAGCACTTTTTCTACTACTACCAAAAGTTCGCCCTTCAGATAGTCTTATTGTTTTATTTAACTTTCATGTGCCCGAATGATCAAACCGAATCGTCATTTCATTTTCGCATCACATTCTGACATTCCACATCGTGGATTTTGTATACGCAATTGTAAATGGTAACGATTATAAAAAATTGACCATTGTACGCATTTTTTTCCACTTTAAGGTCTGTATCGAGCGAGAAGTCGCCTGACGTGTGCCTCAGATACAATGCTGTGCCCGTATCGCAATCTGGACGGCGATTTGTGCAAGTTCTGCTCCCGTTGTCCGATCTGGTAGTTAACGTAATAACTGGAACGTAACTATTGTCCAGGCTATGGCTAAGAGCGTACGTGGGCCCCAGAGGTACTGCACAGCCCGGCTTCATAGAGAGAGTGGTTGTGTCACGGCAGAGGGAGAAAACGGCCCCAACAATAGTTTACCAACGCACACATTTATTTCACTTAATTTACATTAATCTGGGTTTTGATGCCAAAGTTACTTGACCAATAAGATTAACCTTATTTGATATCTAGTTTTATTAACTGTACTCCTGTTGTATCGAAACTACTCGTGCCAACTCTTCTGGAATGTCCTGGAAACTATCCAAGCTGTCGAGGGCATCAGAAGTCCGTAGACCTGCTAGCAACAGTTGGTCTGCCCTCCGAATATGCAGTGTGTTCTCTTTGAGACCCATTGCCAACGGTAAGTGGGCCAGGCTTTAGTACACCAGTTACACTATGTCTAACTTATATTATTATTGGATACCAATTGACTAGGTAGATCATGCTGCCACGATAGCTGGTTTAAATTTTAATTAACGATTTGTTAAATGAAAATAATATTGACACGACCTAATCGATAAATAAACTATTAAATTTGTATAAACCTCATTTTATATCTGTTTGAATTGCGGTTTTGAAGAAAGTTCCGTTGTGCTGTTCGATAACAGACGCTATCTTCCCGTAGCAACACCGGGGATATTCCTTAACTCAGCCCTGACTATCGGGTTAGACTCCTTGTTAGTTAGTTCGCTCAGATAGTATCATTGATAACCTGCAACAACAACAGCGTAGCGTGTCGCAAACCGTGTTGCCGTGTTGCAACACCACTAGTCCGGGCTGGTTATATAAAGACGTGGGTTGGGCAACACGTTCGTCACGGTCAGTGTCTTCTGGGGGAGACGCATCCGCCGATATAGAAGTCTTTAGTGGGAATTAGTTAGCCTTTAAATAATTTGGCTAGGCGAACCTCCCAATCTGCATGCACATTTGTCCGGGAAGATTTCTAAGCCAAAACACTTGTACTGCCGATGATTTCGTTCCATTTTCTTTTTATAATGAAACGGTTTCGCTTCTTAACCAGTTCAAATCGACTACGAAGGTCGTTAGTCTTTTGAACGCCAATTAAAGTACCTTAATAAGGTTCCTTATTCAGTACAATGGTTCAGCCCTCTTCATTGTTGTTATTTTATTATTCATTATTCTGGACTTCTTCTTTTGAGATATTTTTTTCTTCTGGGTTTCATCATTTGGAGCATACCTTATTGTTTCTTTCTCCTTATTTTTCCCATTCTTCATACTCCTTACCATATGGACACATAGCGCATATACAGCATGATGAGTATTATTCCTTATGTATATGTGTTGTGTATTATGCTTTCAAAAGTTCAGATAAATTCACTGTTTTTTTACGAATGCTACCGTTGGACTAGAGACATAAGCTCCTCAGGCCTATTGCCACTCGGGCTTGGTAGATCTGTACAAGTTAAATAAAAATACCCATATGCCTCTGAACGTGTAACCATTAATTTTTAGAAGTATCATCTACAAACCCACTTCAAGAATACAAAGAACATAAGAAAGAATACTTCAAAGCATAAGTAGAAAAAAACTATTTTAAACGCATCGATGATCTGGCTAAATTAGCACGCATATTTTTTTCGCCTGGTCGAACCAGCGTAAAGCAAAATTTCCACATGACCCAGTTACCGGGAATGCATCGTGCGTGGTGGTTACCGTAGAAAGATATCCATTCATCGTGAAACAACGGAATGCAGCATTTTAATGAAGTGCGAAATTCAAAGAAATTATTATTATTCAAAGCTGATTTTTTTGCTGATATAAATATTTCAGAGGCTAGAAAATTGGAATCACAGATTCATCAGAATCACAACTACATTTATTTTAGGAAAGGAAGACATCGGCCCACTCATGGGGTATAGTTATAATTGGTTATGCGAGTCTGTTTATTGGCTACAAACATCTAACCAATGAATGACTGCTCCATTCATTCACGAGATAATCCCAGCTACAATCACCCAAGGCCTACCTCAACCATTCTCCTAGCCCGTCTGCCAATCTCCTATTGCATTACCACATCCTCGGGGCATCCGTACTTGCTAATGGCATTCTGAGAATTTCACAGGATTGTATTGTAGACAGAAAGGTGTTTCTTCAAATTTTACATAGTTGAATGAAACATTTTTTAATTCATTTAAAACTTATAGATCGCTTATTTTATTTTAAATTAACCATTTAAGTGTACGAATGTTATTTATACTGTTCCAAATTTTGTCCATAATACATCATTCCAGACGTTAACAATCCTCTTTTTACGGTTCGTAATTGTTTTTTAACTCAGAACGCACCAATATTAGGTCCCTTATATCCAATCTTTGATTATTTTTAAAAATAAAAATTATGAATTCCGGCTGCTAGACTGCGGTCTACTATGAGTGCTACAGCCACTGTATGCCACAGCACGCATACGGGTCATCTTAATGGTCATGATTTTCATTATTATTTTATATTACTTAAAGAGAGATAACTTTTTGTATATTAGATGCTATACGAAAAAAATAAAAATAAAAGGATAATGGCTGAAAACTTGCTGCACTATAATATATGAATATGCTTGATACAATCCATAATGATAACTAATGATTTAAAATGTTTAACAAATCTGGCTTTTATAATGGACACATTCCTTTAAGCATTATTCCTTTCATAAGTCGAAGTCTTTACACCACCCTCCTCACGTTGTCGTACAGTCAAAAATTACATGAGGATCAATCTGTTGAGAAATATCACAGGCCCAAGTATTGCAGTTCGTAATTAAATCTGTGTAAGTAAATTTTCGTTTCTCGGTCTCTTGTCAGTACTTGTATAAGTTTATAGTTTGTTATTAGTAACTTCCGTCTTTGCTCAAGTCCTATTTTGCCTACAAATATCATTACATTTATCAATTCAGTCCGATTACTGCGCCATCAGAAAAACTTCTTTAGGTAAATTGGGAACGGAATCCTTGTTGACATAGTTAGTATGCTGGTGATATTCCTGTCAAAACTGAAATAATAATCGTCATAATGCACCTGCACCTCTTACACAAGGTTTTCCTGAATACCTTCGAGCTGATCAGATCCGTTCTCAGCTGTCTCGATGGCTGAGAGTGAGAAAAACTGGCGCTCCGACCCGGATAGCAGATAGCGGGTCAGTGTGTCCCATCAATGCCTTCACAAGGAACTGTGATAGCATGACTAGTCGTGATCCGATCGCAGTTCCTATTGTCACCTACTAGTGTGACTGGCCTCTTCTTGGCTTCACTTCAGTTCTCATTGAATGCGAGTACCTCTTGAGTCACCTCTTTTTTTTTCAATTGAGTCACGCGCACTCATGTTTGAGATCTATTTTAGAGTACATTTCCAAGAGCGAAATTTTATAATTTAACGGACCGTACAGTTAAAAGATATAAAGCTGTTCATTTTTTATTTATAATTTTTTTTTAAAAATATATATAAACATGCAAACAAGTTTTTTTTTGGTTATTTTTCTTGGACAGAAAATATTATTAAACATACAAAAATAATTATCTCTGTGTATACCAAACTACTTATTTGCAGAGAGTTTAGTTTTTGCTCCTTTGTATTAGGCTGTATATAGTAGGAATATACTTTAAAACATTCAAATAATTTTGCACGACCACCGTAATGGACATACGTACAGAAAAATGGACGAATTATCAGTTGTTGTTTCAAAATATAACCTCTTCCGTCGGGCTAGGCAAAAAAAATATCTTTCTTGTAAATGTCAGTCAAATCGCCGATATATGGTCAAATATACTTGATAAATCTAGTCCTTCGATTCGCTGAAGATGTTTAAAACCATATTCCGAGCACCCTACTCGTATAGAGGGAAGCTAGGTTAAGTTTTAGTTTAATTTAGGTTAGGACTAGCGGCAAGCCTTTCCTTATTATATATAGGTTCTCTTTTCAACCATTCCATTGTGCGATAATACTTTCTTGAAATATAAATTGTGTACAGTATAAAAGAAGATTGCTTCACACCCCTAGCTCGCACAGATTCCGGAACTGGAAAAATGACCCACCTGAACAACCGAAATAAAACCGCAAAAGTGTTGGTAAATAATAGGATTGTATGCTTGCTATTAGGAGAGAAGCCGCATTTCCATTTCCATTGCGTAATATTCTCCAAGTAGCCATTCAATTTGTTTCAGCAGTGAAACGTGATCGTAAAGTGTCTTCACATCTCTAGGAAGCTGTATACGCTTGGCTCTGTTCATTGCAGTTGAATAAGATGTTATTGCTTAGGTTTCTCCTTCCCAGTTAATAGTTAGTTTTTATGAGCTCCAGTCAACACATTGCTGAGAAAATCGACGCCGTCAACATCAAAGTCAACCCGGCCAAGACGCAAGGAATTATATTTAGTTATAAATCTGGAAGAAAGAAGTTACCTAAATCCTTCGCCTTAGACGGCAATGAGTGTTCCGTGAGTAACAAGCTATGCTACCTTGGGATTACCCTCGGTAGACACTTGTCGTTCACGACACATCTAAGCAAGAAGTTAAAGAGTGTTAAGAAAAATTTCTACAGCCTAGGACACCTACTTCACAGCCCGGCTTTATCAGTACGCCTCAAGCTGCTTATTTAGCAGAGCGTCCTGAGACCTGCTTTGATGTACGGGACCCCACTGTTCAAGTATCTAACACTCTAAAAACGCTCCAGCAATTTCAGAACAGAGTTCTCCGCACCTTCCTCAAACATACCCCGTTCGACCGAATGAAGGCAGACGAGATCCACGAAAAATTTGAAGTGCTCACCATCCAAGATTTTATCAAGAGACGACACATCAAATTTTTCGAATCAATTAGACACTGCCACAACCCACTATTCTCCGACCTTCAACCACCACCAATGCCCGTCCGATGGAAGCACTGCTGGACGGCCGAAGCCTGGAGACAGAGACCTCATAGAACCCGAGCCCCCTGACGGGGACTGAACGATCCACCCACAGCCGAGAAATTGAGGCCGACCTCACGGCCGACTCAACCGAAGCAAAATGACCCCTTCTACCTGCTTAGGGTAGGTCGATCTCCCGGCCGATAACAGGACCCTACTGGGGCGAGGCCAGGTACGACCTGGCCGACTACAAACCAATGCCTAGTACCCCTCGGCTCCACCATAGGTAGACTCTCACTACATTTCCAAACCCACCAGCCTCCTTTAGGCATCCCACAACCCATATCCTTCTCATACATCCTTCAAATAGGACTCCCCTTAGTGAAAGGCACCCATCAATCCAAAATAATTTTCCTTTTATTTTTCCCACATCCTATTTTTTTTATAAGTTTGAGAGCTACGGGAAAAAAAAAGAAGTTAGTTTTTATTGTTCAGAGTTTAATCGTATTGTTGTTTATTCCCATGGGTAATCGATGATATTGTTACTAGTACATTTCTTTATTTTTATCATTATTAATATTTTTTTATCTATAAATCTTTATCACTCTAAAGAACATTCTATGGAAGTCAAACCAAGATTTTAAAGGTTAATATATGTTTACCAGCAAGACAAACTCTTATTAGCATTACTTAGTGTACTTTTCGTGGAATACTTTAAAATGTGCTATATTTTATAGCATTGTAAAAATTTGAAATTTTCATTCATTCGAAATAAATATGTCTCTTCTAAGGGCTGATTTTTCAATGCTATTATCATTGCAAGTTGCCATTGATTTTGTACAACTTGTTTACATGAATGTTCCACTTGACAACCAAGTGGTTAGGAAGGCAACAAAAATGCCACCAACCCTATTAAGTATAATGAAATGTCATTAATAACTATGTAATAAACATTTTTCTGCCATATTGGCTAAACCAATTCTCATTAAAGTCCTATTCGTAACTTTTTCGCAACACCTGTTTGGCTTTGGCACAAGACATTGGAAGTCCCACCTAATGCCCCGTTGATACTGAAAATAAATTAAATTCCAAGAAAAATAATAAAGAGTCAATAATAAATCGATTAACTGGTAATATATTCCATTCATGTTGTAGTCATATGGTGCTCTTGTAGAAACTTGAGATTAACAAGACATTTACTTTTTATAGAAAATTAATTATTGACGGATAGGGATTTTAAATAGAACGTAATATATATAACTATATTCATATAATAAACATTTTTTGTTATAAGATTCTACCATCCAAAAAGTATTCTAAGGTCTGCATTTTATAATTTAAGAAGTATAATATTATTCCTACAAAAAAAAAAAATATCCAAAAGGACACCCTTATATTTTTTCCCGCGGTGGGAAAATTAAATTTGTCAAAAAAGTGTGGATAATGGAATAATTAATTTAAAGATAATATCATTCATAGTCCTAAAGATGCTTGAATGATTTTCGGAGAAACGCAACCTTTTTTTGACAAATTCATTTTCACACAGTGTTAAGGCATATGTTTGTAAAATGAAAAAAAAAAACATAATGTTAAAATCGACGGTTAGAATGATTATTTTTGTTTGGAGAATTTATGATTAAATAAATTATGAAATAAATAACATTTTAATGTAGCAGATGTTAAAAATATTTTACTTTATTTGCAGGGAGAGGATCAATTGGCCATTCTCCCTTAAATAGCTTAAATAACTTGGGGTGTATACTTTCTGAAGATACGTAGTATATATACTTTACATACGCATGCTATTGAATAAAATAGATTTGGAGCTACAAAAGACGAACATCCCGTCAATATCGGAAATGTCATGTGTGTGGAGTGATGAGGAAAAACCGATGTGAAGAGTGAAAGCATCCCAGATTTTTTCCCGATTACTTCCTCTTCGAGTACAGGCCAGAGGGGCGTTTTTAAAACTCGACTCACGCAACAGTTGCGTAATTGCTGCGGATTTCTCCCGTACTAGGGTAAACGTCGACATTTTGGTCACCTGGACGTGTGTAAGGATCAGGTATCCACTTTATAGGTGAGTGATGAACCCTCAATCAAAGTAACATTAGCCACTTCGCGGTTGGGTTGTTCTCTGTTACAGTTATTACAGCTTGCTTTGACTGTCTTCGCTCGGGGGCTGACTGCCACTTTGCTAGATTTCTCTTTGTCAGTCCGGTGTGTCTAACAGGATATGACAAGACAATGTAACTGGTGATACCTCTGTTTTTGTAGAAGTCAACTTAAGATTGGGTAAACATAGAGGAAAGTAGAGAGTGGTTTTTGAAACTTTTACTGAACCCGTCAGAATTGAACGGAGAACTCTAAACTATGGTCTATCCAAATCCATATCTTTTTCCCGCGCCTGAGATGGCAAGCAAATCAAAGGTACTATTTTTGGGAATCCTTGATAGAAATGAGGATTATATTTAGTTCAAGCCGACTTAAATAAGTTATTTTTTGGTCAGTACTTTAACTATTTATCCGACTATATAATATGGGATTTTCAGTCAGATAGTTTCAAGAAATTCCCCAGCCCAGTGAAACTAGCGATAACCGATTGTCCCGGTTCTCTTAACTTCGTAAATCGATTAAACGCTTAACAATAGATTTTGGGGATATTACTACTCTGCATTCAAATAAGATATAAAACCAAACATTTTATTCCATACATTGAAGGACCTGTTAGACTGTTATACATCCATATACGTATGCACGTCGGTATAGATTCATAGGTATTTGTATTTCCAAAATTGAACAAAATTACTGTACAAAAATAGATCTTTGGCTCAATTTGATCGATTATTTTTAATTATTGTAAAATAAATTTTAAAAAAGGAGTTGGCTAGGCCCTATTGCTTAAATGAGAAAACCTCACACAGTAAAAGTCAAGGATATTCCAGTTTTTAGCATATTTTTTTTCTCTATTGTTCCTTGTGAGAAATACTTGATGTTTTTTTCTACTCCGTCACAATTCATTCCGCCATTTTATTCAGATTGAAGATTCTCTCTGTCATCTCAAGGCTGCTTCGCCAAGGTTGATTTCGGATGTCCGATGACCGAATCTGAGGTATTTTACTTTTGACTATATGTTCGATATTAATTTTTATACTTTGAGAAAGCTAATTTACGTTTTATTACTTATATTATATCAATAGTCGATGTTTCACCTATTCAGGTATTCTCAGAACTAAAATTCAAACTAAATATATAAAAAAAAAGTCTAATTTACATATGTACAAAACTCTTAAATTAATAAATAATATAATTGACAACAATTCAAAGAATAAAACGACATAACTGTTCATGATAGTATCTTTAATTTCATATTTATTTATTATTGTATACCATTTGGTAATCTTTCTGCAAAAATTAAATTAAAATTTTATATTGGTTAATCAATATTACATTAAAAGGTAACTCTGTCAATGCAAAACATTTACAAACCTATGGTTTAAAAACAAAACTATAAAAAATATTTTGTATACACTTGTTTTAGGAAAAACAATCATTACTGTGTTGGCGTAGGTTATTTAGACTTGGGAAGGGATAATAACCCTCTTTGCCCCTAAATGGTGTGTATACACTTCGGGACTTTCTTTATTTGATGATAGTTTTTAGGATTGTGAGAAATTATTAGGTTGTTGATAACTAATTTATTATTATTGTTGACAGTACTACCCGCTATGGGTCATCAGCTAGTAAATATACATATTTATGTTCAATTAACTATGTTTGTTGCAGTTATGTAGTCTATTAGTTTTTATATGATATTGTTTCCAGGTTTATGAGGTATGCTCGTGATTTTGTATTGTGTTTGTGTATATCTTGTGAATTCCATTATTAAGTGTTGAACAGTCAAAGTGCTGTTGTATTGTGCGCAAAGTGATGTGTCTAGTGATCGTATTAAGTATTTGTGCGTATATGCTTAACAAGTCCAATGCGTAATCGAGTAACGAATGTTCTTTTGTTTTTTCCTGTTAAATGCATTCCCGGATCCCACTTTTAAGTCAATAGCACTAAGGTGAGGTGGTTGGTTGTTTAAATTTTTAAAAGGTTCCATCCTTGCAGTAGTGCGGTAACTGTAGAATGTGGTGCGACTTGTAGGCCAAATGGATTACGACCTAATCTAAATCCTATAGTGTACAGTATTCTAATATTTCAATGGCATAAACTAATCCTTACGTCAATTTACGTTTAATCTATATGTCGTGTTATTATCTTACGTTGTAAGTCTAGTATGCTGTCCAGCATTGCTTTCCCCTTTGGCCACATCTAAAAGTAAGCATACTTGTTCACATTGCAGTGGGATCCATAACCTCTTCTGTTTTATATTTTCTAATGTTTTATTTAACTTTTCCTCTTTTTTAAAATTCCTTCGTTATGATTTCATATAACTTTTACTGAATTATGGTAGCTACGGTTGGTGGGGTTTATTTTAATATTCACCTTTTAATTTTATTCCAAGATTCCATTTGAACGAAAATGTCGTACAGATAATGAATTTATTTCTGGCAAACAAAAAGAACTATCACATCATAAAGAAAAACGATTAAGTAAAATAAAGGTTAAAACTCTATAAGAATATATATATCTTTTTAGATCGTTAGATTCATGTTTCCTGTGCTTTTATATGCTTCTATTTGACCTTATCTAACTGAGATTTACGGAGCTTTTAAGTCGATTAAATGATTTGAACCCAGAACCATCGCACGATGTTGCCCTTTCTTCAACCCCCTCGCCTATACGAGTGCCCCATATCTATTTTTTATTGTTCTTTCCATTGCAGTTTTTCTTCTATTGTTTCAATTCATGCTCACATGGCAGTATGTGGGTCGTGCGTGGTTGTATAGTACGAAAAGAAATACATACGTAAGCGGAGGACTGGTATGCAATGATGATTCTACCGTCGCGTGACAAGAGAACTAATGGGAGAAATCAAAGGCGTACCACTTACCTGCTTTTGAAAGTATTCGTACCAACAAGGACTGTACGGACCTGAGAGCGTAGACAGAAAACGATTCTTTCATTTATTTTATCAAAAATGACCCGTAGCATAAACAATTTTTTAGCAATTTTTCAAGAATTTATTAACCTACTTTCATATGATCTGTCTTATCGTATCGACTTATAATTAATTCATGATTGAAGAAGAAATTAGTTGTTCCATGAATCAGTGGTCTTTATTTTTTCATATCAAAGATTTGTGTGAACAATGATTCCGTATTACTTCTCAAACGAGAGTTGTATGGTAATTTTCAGGTTTCTTGATTAAACAGGAGACTCACCTGGACTGAAGGACACTTGGGTGAAAACATAACTCGAAAAATTACATCGACCATTTGAACCACTCAGACGTAGAAATAAAAGAAAGACAGGCTGCTTATTAAATTTAACTGTTTCGTTATATATATGTGTACTTTGGTAATAATTATATTTTGTCTTTTTTTAGGTAAGTGTTGGCTTATTTTAAATGCGATTCGAAGACCAAAAACTACAAATTTGGTAATGTATAAAATTCCCATACATTATGAATTAATTTGTGAGATTATTTTTTATGTACATATGTAGTTGTTTGTTCGCTGATCGATAGAATTTCTTTATTTCATTTTAAATTACATGTAGTTGCCAGACTCCAGATCACCTCTAAACTGAAACTAACATACAATCAATAAGTGTAACTAAAATATCCACTTTGTAAGAGAAAAAAAAAACAAAAAAAAAAACGTCCCAACTGAACTCAATGATTATTCTTTACGTGAGTTACTTAGGACCAGTCGTCTGTTTTCACGAACTTTCTTCAGCATGTTACGGATTAGTTCTTATTTCTTCTTCGTATTTTTACCCTTTTTCTTACACTTTTCCAAAGGTTGGCAGTCTTGAGTGTTATATCATACAAGATGGATCTCTTTTAATTTTTTTTTCATTGTTCAGTACCTTTCTATACTGTATCATATCCCGATCTACTGATGATAACCCTAATAACGTCGCGTACATATACACCGTCCTTCTGTTTCAAGGTTGATCAAGGTTTGCTTACAATAAGGTAGAAAAATACAATTCAAGTAAATTTCCAATTGAGTTAAGTTCCAGTTAAGTGGGTCTCAATCCTTAGTCTTTGATGAATGAACGAACATGAATGAATAGTGATGGTCTGAAACTGTATGCATCAACGAGATGACATCTTATTGATTAAAAAAAAAAAAACCAATAGCGGGTGGATAGGAAATATTATTCGCTGACGGGGAAACTTTCCCTTTGTTCGATTGCCTACATTTCCCTGTTTAGTAGCGTTTTCTGTCAATCGTTACTAGGCAGCCCCTGGCGTAAAATTACGACATCTTCTCTAAAAAGTAGACGTTATAATTTGATCGGTTCGAAAAAAAACAACTTGTGGTTAATAGATTCGTTTGTCACTGATTCGTCTCAGTCGTAATAGAGATAAATATCTTTCCTTAATTGAGCTTATCGGAAAAACAATTAATTGTAAAGTATAGTCCTATTATGAAATCAAGAGATGAAAATAAAACGTCGCAATAGCTCAGAAAATTAGAAGAGTAATTACTGATTTTTGTGACGCAACATTACGGGGCTATCGATGTAATTTCACAGTTCGTTGTGATCGCACCGTTTTTTTTTTTAGATCATTTATAGGTTATTTCAGTTAACTTTGATGGAAAATTATCTTTTATACTGTCGATAGTAAATAGATTTTTCTATTTATTTATAGCATAATCAAACCGTAAAAAAATCTGAATTGTGCGAAAATACGTTACCCTACAAAACCGTTCGAAATGAACCATAGCAGTATGCAACATTATACGATCCACGTTAAGGCTCCTATATGAAAGTAGCTGAAAGATAACCTTCATATACAACGCTTTTGCTTCAGACAAATGAGTTCCCAAGGGTGAGAACTGCACTGCATGCACCATTCACACGGCACCATGCAACTACTAATTAATGCATTCACCAATGTGTTACATCGTAGGGTAAGAAAACTAAGAATTAGTCGATGTCATATGTATATATATTCTTCAGCAGGAATCGGAACTTTTAATGTTAGAGTGAATAATGACATAAATAGTACCAAACACATTAGTGCAGGAGTATTTCAAGGATCGCCGTTTAGCTATTTTCGCTTTAGTTTATTCTGCTCTGGTGTGTTAGTGCAGGTTATACCTGCTTATAAAGAGGGACTTTATCTGTCAGGCTGAAGTGAGGAGTTCATAAACTTCAAAACATCGGGAACGTACCTGTTTCATGGTTCATTCGAAAAACAAAAACTGGAAGCAGGAATTGCACGCCCTAAGATGGAAATTGGATAAAACACGATTGTCTTTTGTTATCAATTACGGATGTCTGCGATGGGTCGCAACCAGCAACACAATCAAAAGACAATTACAAACATTTCAGAATAAAGTACTCCAAACAGCCCTTAAAGCGCCCTTGTTTGTAAGAAACAGCCAGATCCACCTGCTGTTGAATGTCAGCAACGTTAGAGGAGAAAATGGAATAAAATATGTTCGTATTTCTCAGAAGCAGTACCACCACCACCACCACTACCAAAAAGCTTTAAGGAAACATTTCGACTGGTCATGAAGATCTTTTAAATTTCTAAATCTCTCATAATTAAATTCACATTATGACAAATCATTACGTTATGATCTGATGTCATCCAATTACGTATTAACAGTTACTAGCACCAAGTAGTTCCAGTTACCGCGCACGAACTTCTAAGACTTCCATTTCAAATAAGAAAGTGACTTATGTTACTGGAGTTGCGTGACTGCTACTAAATCTTGCCTTATCCAGTCTTAACGTTATATATGTTACTAGCAATTAACAGATGCAGATTGAAGAAAAAAGAAAAGGCTTTCCCTTCTGATATTTATAGCAGTTTATCTAGTTCATCTTAATGGTGCACCATAGCAATGGTTTATTCATGATTTTATATGCAGACAAATATATCTGCATTAATTTAACTCATAACAGCTTCAACCGTTACTAACCTCACAATATGGATGGGAAATGAACTTATGAATACATTTATAAAACCTGAATGAAAACAACAATTATGTTAATACTAATACAGTGTGTTGTAAAACCACCTAGCAGTTTTTGGAAATGGGAGTCTATAATTAAAATTTATGAGAATAGAATGTTTGGAATGTACATTGAAGTGTTTACGGTGTCACTACTAGACTAAGTTCTCTTGACATGGCTGAATCTTAACATTTGTCCTGACTAACTAGTCAATTTTGAAAATAACTCTACAGTTGTTTGCAAAAGATTCTATTTACATTAAAACTATCGAGAATAAATATTTTGAAGGTTATACCCATCTTCTGGGTTATTTGTTAACAAATAAAATATGTTCAACAACATTGGCCATGAACATGGTCCGACTAATCTAAAATATTAAAGTAATACTTTGCTAAATTATAAGTTTTCAATAGTCACATTTTTTTATGTTTTTTAATGTGCTGATTTGGTTAAGGAACTAAAGATGGTAACGCATAATGAAATTCAATATCGTTTGTGTAGATTTTTATTGCAACAATATTGATTTAAATAAGAATATTTTCGATGCTTTATGATTTAATAATTCAATTGAATTATTTGTAGTAATTAAATAAACCCTTGAATCGTAACTCCACCTCCACCATAGCTCCTTTGTGATAAGGTTGCAGCCGTATACCGCTCATTAATTCTTCTTCAAACTCTCTCCAACGGCCGGGATGCCCCATCGAATAAGAGGCTTAATAAACTCAAGAGGCGCAAACACGCCCAGTTAATTTAAAATTTTGTTTATTTTTTTTTAAATACCACTGGTTTTATTAAATTTATACTTTCAATATTTTTAATATGCTTCACATGTCCTGTTATTTATTCTAAAAATAAGTGTGGATGTTAAAAAAAATTGATTGGAAATCAGAACAAATACTGCAGGGTGGACACTTTTTTTCCCTCTTAGTGTAATACGATCGAGTACTTTTTTAAGGTACCTAAATTCCTTAGTAATTAAGAAGGGTAGGTATATACATAACCAGCAGAAGTTGTCGAAATTACCAGGAGCTACTAACTAGACCGTAGCTTCCACAGTTTCAGCCAGCAAGTTGAAAGACCTGAACCTAGGGAGGCCGGCAGTTGTGAAACCTCAGAGTCTCATGTGAAACTATCATTTAAGATTCTAGACATAGGCGGCCTTTGCTGGCCGTATTTCGTACATCGCTTCATATTTGAACTTTTAATTTAATAAATAAATTTTTTAAAATTAAAATTAAGAAAATAAATATTTAAATCAATCGTCTCCAGGTATATCAAAATTAAAAACAAAATGTATCTTTCCTCAATTTCAATTTCTTACAAACAAGTGCCAGCCAGGGTTGTAAAAATGGTTAAAAATCTGCAAACAGCAAACTCGGCTGCAATCTTAATGGGCACCTTGTATAGCTACATACATAGATACCTATATACATTGACCCACATCATAAGATGAGGTGGGGGGGAGGAAGTGACCACTACTAGAAAGTTTTCCTGATGTGGTGACGACAGTACACAGGTGGTCTGAAAAGTTTCCGACTTCAACATGAAGATGATAATAAAATAAATAAAAGATAGTGAAATAAAAGCTTTGTTAGGTCGGAAACTTTTCAGACCCCCGTAATATCCCGCACTAAATGTGATGAATTACTCGCCTTGTAGAAAGCACAGAACGTTCGAAGACAGCCTAGAGGAGTCCGAATGGGGTCACGCACGACCAAGAGCTATGGGGTCACGACTGGCCGGTCAATCCCAACACGATATACGAGGTAAAAAAGTAAACATACGAAATTTGGTACCGTGTTGTTCCACCATTTTCTATTTATGTTTGTACCGACCGCTAACTACATAACATTAATCAGCCTATACTCCATTCTATATATATATTGTAAATTGGTTATAATATGTTGTAAAATAATTTAAACAAATGTAAATAACATCACCAAACCATAAGTCATACCCGTGTAAATATTGTAAACAATAAAAGACGCAGCTGCAAATAACTAGTCAGAGACCCTTGAAGGAAGAGTCAGATAGCAGGCTAGGAGGCTGGGTGGGTCCCAGCCAAGAACAACCAAGCGTCACCGCAACCCTGCGGTTTGGTTGGTCGGAATAAAACCCCAGATCATTGTTTACTGGGAGCTATATATAGGGCCTAGTTTTGGCCGGTAAATAATTCTAACTACGGGTCCTTCTCTGACTGGTACCTGCAGCTGCACTGATGTTTCGAGATTTGGCCTTCTCATTTATGAAAACCTCTACATCTCTCTTCCGAACCTCGCTATGTTTTAGTCCGGCCTTGTCAGACCCCACACTTTCCTAGTGGGATTATCTGCTTTCGTCTCGCTAAAACTAGCACCTCCTTGGGAGAGACCTCTCCCTCGCGGACAACGGTTGCCGTGGCCCTACAAACTTTACCTACTAGTGTCTCCCACGGCAATCCAGTCTACCACTCTCCCGTTCGCACTCGCTTTTGGGATCCAGACGGTTTTCACCTACCCTCAGATACCGAGTGTGAATTCGTGGTCATTCCAAGACCACATAAACTACCTACAATACCTACCCTATACCTCTTCTCCTGAACATAGTGCATTTTCGTGGCACATACCTATCAAATATGCAGTCAGATAGTACGGTAGTAAGACTCGTCATGAAGCAATTGTCCAGGTCACAGCCTAATCAACCCTCACTTCGTCACTAGGGCTAGGGTAACTAGGCACCCCCCTCGTGACGTCCCGACAATGTCCAATATAAAAATTAAGATAATAAATAGTAAAGGCAATAAAATATATACGAGTATAGTGAAAATAAAGTTTCTAAAAAAGCTTAAAACGTTTTAAAACCTACAAGGGACTTTTCGTTGTGAAGAATGGCTCACAATTACCATTACATCCTAAAGTAGAACTGTACGTTATTCTTCGTCACTGCTGGTTAGTGTCTTATCACGATCGATCCCTAAAAGTTTATTTAGTTAATTATAATTAGACTAAACACAACGATCACCGGGGTGGCACACACTTATGGTATTAACGCCAACATTGTTGGGTGCCCGTCTGTCTATTCTACTGGGGTTTTGTCTATTCTACTTCTCATGGTGCCAATGTCTCTCGTGCTGGTACGACATTCTTTCTGATAATGTAGAGAGAGAACAACAATTTATTAAGATAAAATTACAATCTGCCTTTTATTAGGCAATGAGTAATTGAGATAAGTGTCATCTTTCATACCATATTTACAGTTCATCATTCACTCGCTCATTCATACAGTATTTACAAACAGCCCAGAGGCCCCCCAAGTCCACATGGTTGTCACCTCCCTCGCATGCGAAGGAGGAAGCGGAGTCTTGGGGAGTCCCCCACGCCCCTACTTCAGCCGCGTCACTGGTCTGATAATGTAACCAGAAAATCAACAACTAGCTAACCAATGACATAACTTAGCACAACATTTGGTAAATAAGATCTCTGAGCTCATTAAACCATTGACCTAGTGTAGTAATGTCTAACGCCGATTCATTAGTCATAAATTGTTTCGATTTCATTTCAAAATATTCATTTCCTTTAAAAACTAATTAACTATTCCATTATAAAAGACATTTACGGTTTATTGTCATTATTTTACAACATAAAGTATAAAATAAATTAATATTCATTATCGTTAAATTAATTACTTAATTACTTGAAACTTATAAACATTCCTTCCTTTGTTTGATGTTCGCTTCAATATATTTATAACTATTTAAAAATCAAAATTAGGTCTACATATTGGCTCTTAGATCATTTTTATGTAATTCTAAATTATATCCTTTTAATTTAAATTTATGCTACATTCAAAACTATTGACTATAACTCGATAGTTGCGTAATTTACGTTTATTAAAGTAAATTAACTTTTTCCGACCACTATCCTAGTAGATAAATAGAGAAAGATAGATTCGATAACAATAACAATAACCATGCTCAGTTGGAGGTTTGTTTATCCCCTTACATATTGTAGCCCAGAGATATATAGGTATCGTTATCAATTCTATTGACAATAATCTCATTCAATGTGAAAGTGTGATTAACATCTAAAATGCATTCCCTTATAAAGTGCAACAGCTTTCTCCACCTTCTACTGGACCTTGATTCATTATACAGTGCTACATGATCCTTGTTACTGCTACCTTACAACTAATAAAGTTACTTTCATTTTATTATTATATTTGCGAATCACACACATTCCATTTTGCTGAATTTCCGGCAGTTCCCAAAAGTGTTGCTGGCTGAGCTATGTCAAGTATTTTCTACGTCAGCCCTGGGGCATCCGGATAGATTCCCGCGTTACCTCCAAGATCAATCCCTTGCCGGAAATGATGTTCGGGACAATCCACCAACCCTCCAATCTACACATTTACCTAATTCTTCTGCTAAATTTTCGCTCCTTTTCAGCCAATACCTTTAGCAAATTTCCATTCGCAGGTACCTATCTCAATAATTTGTACCAGTTTTCTTTTCTTATTTATCGATAAGATCTCTGGCCTATTTTATAAAAATGTGTTGTCAGTTTTTGTCATGTGGTGCTGGATGGTATTGATGGTTGGGAGATTGGCTGCTCAACAAATTCATATGGCTTGATGCATCATTTTTACAGCGATATTATGCCTTGCAGATACTCTCTAGCCGCCAGAACCTGACATTCCGAAGTCAAATGCAGTAAAGATTCCACCTTACCCCTACAAAAGCGACACAAACAAATTATATCTTACCCTCAGATGTGCTTTCTGGGGGCTATTGTGGCAATGACTTGCTCTTGTATAGTCAAAAATAACCTTTTGTTTCCGACAAGAAATCGCCATTTAGCGATGTCTGGAGTATCCACTCCGGTACCAAGTAGTGAGTGGTAGAATGTTCCAAGACGTGGTTTACTTGTACGTATCTCTGTGTAGAAGGTAAAGTAAACAGCTTCTTGATTTTTAGTTCTTGCTAGGCTGAGGCCCGTGACGTTATGACTAACCGACACCACAACTGGGAAAAGGTCAGCTTTATAACGACTGATGACTGATGGCATAATGTTACTATTATTATTAGCTTCTAAGTCGTTATAAGAATTGGTATTTAGTGTAGTAAGACTCAGAATAATTTTTCATTTTCCTTTTTTCATGTTTATTAATGCATAATTTTAATGATTAATAATTTAAATAAATTTAGTTACTAATAATGTAAACAATAATAATAAATAATCTTTACAAATATTGAGTCAAGTTTGGAGCCAACAAATATGTAAATATATTTATAAAAGGGTATCTAAACGACAAGATTATTATAACCAAATTGATGACAATTTTACAATCGATTTTATTGAAAATATGATTTTTAAATTAAATTTGATGAATTGCTTCAGAGTTAATTAGCTGATACATAAATACCGAGTCCTTTTTTAAAGCTTTAAATGTTACTTATGGTTCATTGATCTTTATTCTGTTCGGATTCTGGCTGCAGATATCCAGGATTAACTATTGCATTATCCATTATCTGATGATGCTATTAATCGAACTGAAATCAAAAACAAAACAATGAACGATAAGATATGCAATTGTATTAAAAATGCTGACAATATTAACTGGCTAAAAAAGGATCCTGATAACAAATAATACTGCGAAGTCAGGTAACTATTTCACCTCCTATCTGATGAGTTATAAAACTTTTCTAGCGTGGTAAATCAAACAGATTCGTAACTTGGCAGTTTTAGTTTCGCTCTTTGGATGAAATCAAAGAGAGGGTTGATAACATATATAATTTAGGATATATACTACTGAATTCGTGCTTTTAAACATCTATATCTATATCCTAAAATATATCTTGAGTTTTTGAAAATTTTAACAATAATTCCCTGGTGTTGCATGGTATGCACATATGTTTTCAGATGGCAAAATGCAGTATTTCATTTTTTCTAACAGAGTGATTTTTTCACATTCCAGAGTCTATCAGTGTAATAATAAAATACTATATGTGCTAGCTGACTATCATTGGTATGCTCGTCTAAAAAAACTTTACGATTTTTCATAACACTATAGTGCTATAATACTTATAGACTCTGGAATGTGAAAAAATCGTTCTGTTAGGAAAAGTGACATTACATCTTGCCATCTGAGCACAGACATGTTGCAAATTAATATTATTATAGTTTCAAATTGATTTTTTTTTTTTGTTTTGTCAGTGGAATAATAAAGACGGTTTGAGAGAATAAACAAAGGAGCGTTGACTGGTGTACCAATCCAAAGTGCACTGAAATAAGTACAGCACAGCCGACGTTAAACCCTGCTTGCCCCTATCAAGTTTTATACTTATTTGTTCCTTTTTTTTCAGCCACTGTATCTTATGTTCATATACCTGACTGAAATTTGTTAAAATAAAACAGGCGTATATTTTTTTTTTTTTGTGTATCTTATATCGTTATTCTATCTTAACCAAAACATATACAGCAACACCGTTTGCCTTTTTTAAATATAACTTGGTATCACATTGTACCTATTTGAAATTGCACATTGTGTAATAAACCTTTATTTTTTAAACCGAAACACGAATCGATATCCCCCCCCAAATAATTAATCGATATATTACAATAGGCCGCAATAACCTCCGAAAGTACCCAGGAAGCCGTCACCCGTACGTGACCCCCTCCGTGACTTTCTCGCCGGCAATAGAAGAAAAAGTTCCGGCAGAAGATATGTGACAGGACCGTGTAATGCCTGTTATTAAAGGCGCGTGCTCCAGGAGGTGGGACAACAGTGGCTATAGCTATATAGAAATATCGCAGGGGTTCGCGCAGGGCTTTCTACTGCGCCCCTTAGTGTTTCTACTGCTGAAGTATGCGGTCTGTCCCGGATCTATCACCACTAGATATTTGAATCTAATACTTCTGTAAAGTATATAAAAATGTACGATTCATCCTTTCTCTCTCGCTCCACTACTCTCTGGAACTCTCTCACTCCTAATATTCACCGTGCACATTCCTTACGGAACTTTAAAACCCTCATATTTAAAACACCTCCTCACCATCCTGACAGACGCTTCTTAGTTTGGAAAGGATTTGTTTATTTTATTTTATATTCATAATTTTATTGTTCGCATTTATATTTTTTATTTCATTGTTTACTATAAATAAATACTTGCTTTTTACTACTGAATATTTAGCTTGTGTTAATTTAAAGGTTTTGATTTAATGTTGTATTGTATTTTACTTCTTCATATTGCTTATTTTGTTTATTATAGAGCTTTACACTTGGGTATACTTGGACATTTACCTTTATAATTATCTTTTGCCTTTCTAATTTACTTTTATAATGTAATAGTTTTTTTTTTATTTGCCACAAATGAATTTGTTATCTGTACTTCATTGTTATTCATAGGGGGCTTTGTGCCGTTATACATTTTTTATTCTATCTATCTGTCTAAAAATCAACTTCATTGAGTAATTCAGCATTTTAGCAATATGAATCGAACCACACTTTCGTGCATGCTTGGAAATTTTTTTTGTATTTCATAATTCTCGTTCAAAACTCTTACAAAATTTGTACTTCACACTTAGTGAAATAGGTTTATATTCATATTAGAAAAAAATGTATTCATAAAATAGCTTTTAATTTTAAAGGGAACACGTTAAGACAGAAGATGTTGGATAATCAACTTATATGGACGCCGTCTGAGGAAGCTGAAATAGTTGCTTGAGTTGTCCATTCTTTGAAAGCGAAATCAAACGGTAACTGCCAGAAGCAGAGACCCATGGCGGCATAAGCTGTAGGATGCTTTGACTCAGCATTGGTAGGTGAGCAATGTTTCACGATCTATTTTCCATCTGGTCACATCCGTAACCGTGCGCAGTTAAATGAGCACCTGATGTTCAGTACGCCCGAAGGACTGTGAACCGACCCCCAAGCAGACTACATACTAGAGAGACCACATAGTTAGAACATGCTGGTCTTGTTCAGGTTGTGGTCTGAATCACCAGTTATTGCCTCTTGCTTTTACGGTCTGAGCTATGTCTCGGGGTGTCGTTAACATTCCCAATTTGACATTGCTCTTATCATCCTTCCGCGTACACAATAATATTACGAACTATTGTAATTAAGTTGACAATAACAGCAAAAAATATATCACATTCCTAACAATTCCTGTGAATTTTAAGGTCGGAAGAAAGCATATAGATAAAATTAATATATAATATTAACTACGAAGGAAAGGGAATAAGAGGTTTGGTTAATTAGAATGGGGCATTGCTATTGCTGAACACTAATAAATAAACTTATTTCTTTTGTTTAAAAAGATTATACACATAATGATAAAATATAAGCGTGTTTGTATGTTTATTTTTCTTGTTAAAGGAATGGGATATTTTAATATTTCATCAGCAGTTGAATATCCAGAAGTTCTGATCCCATAACATATGGATTAAAACTTCTGGAGATTGTTATCAAGTCCCTGGATTATCGATACTGTACTGTATTTCTTCAGCAAACAGATACAGGGATGAATTCTGGAAGCTGGTCAGCCGAAACATTGCACCAACCCTAAAGAAAAACACAACAACAGCTAGGTGTACAATAAGTGAGACATTACTTTCCCTAGGTCCTAATAGCCGCATACACCGTGCATGACTGCGCACAGACGGATAGACATACTCGTACTAGGGAGAATTTTAAGGTAGTCTTAAAAAGTAAAAGCGTATACTTTTTTTTATGAATACGGCTCCACGCCTGAAGCCTTCTCTCCCAATGGTTTCAGCGCCGAGAGCTGGGTAATATTTTAGTGATATGTCAAGTTCCACTTATGAGGATAGAAATTAACTAGACCAGGGACTACGGGGATAGTTCAGTTTATAGAACGTTCCTTGTCGGGACCCATTTTTTTTTTTCTTCATAGCCCCTTTAAATTTACAGATAATTATATATAATTATAGATCCTCAGGTATATCTATTTACAAATTATTTTGTATTTCCTGTAGCATCACTACATTATATACAGGTTTTGTTATTTAATAGAAATTATATAATCGAATAAACAAGCATAATGATATACATTATACGTGACTAGACTAAACTGACTAATTAAGGTGATGGGGCTCACCTTTTTGATCAACCTTAAAACTAACTTACATACTAATTCTTATCTTAATTTTTCCCCGACAGTCTGTTGCCATCGATGCGGGAGGGGTGGTGGGGTCATAGTGTTAAACACTTGGTTTGTCAGGTGCTGCAAAGAGTAAAAAAACTTAATGTGTCTCCGGCGGATGAACTCACCCACAGACGGTACACCAAGCAACGGGTGCAGGTCAGCGTTCTTCAACTTCTCGAAAGAGGTATGTCGGACCACTTTTCGCATGATCCCATTCTGGAAATGTTGGAGACATTTGGCTGTATTGTCAGTCAAGTGGGTAAATAGCGGGGCACCGTACAGCAGAGCTGGCCGGAGGACACATTTATATATCATCAATTTGAGACGAAGCGACAGGTTAGGTGAAGTTAGCAAGTGCGATAGCCGGTAAGACCTTTGTCGTACTTTTTCTATTTTATTACTAAAATGAGTAGAGAAATGGAGATGCCTATCCATTTTTATACCCAGATAGTGCATTGAGAAAGCTGGTGACTTCTCTTGCCCTTGCCCTCCTATGCTATACGATTTTGGCAAGGATTTTTTTCCCTTTTGGAGGGAGAAGATTACGCAGTCGGCCTTCCCGGCGTTCACACTGATGTTTAACATGCCCAGTCTGTCACTGATAACGTTACAAACTGACTCGGCGTGTGTAAGAGCTCTTTGTGCACTCGTGCTGCTGCTGTGAACCGCAATGTCGTCGGCGAAAGCGATTACAGTTGCTTTCTTATAGTTTGTCCCAACAATTTCAGATGTGTACATACTGAAAAGAACCGGAGACAGACCCGCACCTTGAGGAACTCCACAAGTCAGAGGGAATGGGGTAGAGAGGCAATCACCCACCCGTACCCTCACCGATCTGTTCTTCAAGAACGAAACCAACATGGTATATTGGTGCTCTGGGCATTCCCAAAGCTGTCGGCACAGCATCCCGTGGGACACTGAGTCGAAAGCCTGTGTCCAGTCCAACGAGATCATAGCAGTTGCTGTATTCTTGTTGATACCGAGGGTGGCTTCCGTTTGTACCTTCACAAGCGGATGTTCTGTACTCAGATGAGCCTGAAAACCTGTCTGCTCGTACGGAATGATAGCATTTTCCGAACAGAACCCCTTCAGGTAGTTCAGTATTATCTTTTCGAGAATCTTCCCCATGAGGGAGGGACCCACCTCATCAATATCTCTTTTCTTTGGGTAATATTTATAAAATCAGATTGAATAAAATAATTAATTATTATTAATTATACTAAATTAAACTCACTACTCCTCTGTGTGGGAATGAATGGAATTGTCTCTGAAGAAAACCTGGAGACCACTGCTCTTGCGCTAGGTTATAAAAAAGACCGCTGGTTCGTTAGTGACACCGTTACTTACATTACTGGTCACAGATAACACTTTATTAAACAGTGACATATTGTCTTCACTTCACCTTCGGATATAGTCCCGACTTTATGTTATATATTTTATTTATTATTGAATATCTAAGTAATTGAAGAGACTGTGTACTCTAGCAAAAATGAGGATTCGATTTCCAATCACCGGTCGTTTGGGAACACTCACTCTTACGGCTCATCTAGCCTCCATTAATCACTTCAAATAAAAAAAACACATCTGTTATCGTGAAATTGGTTCCGGTTAGACTAAAATTAAACCAAGCATGATTGATGCAGTATAAACGAAAATTTATATAAACGCAAAAGTATTTTACTCAAGCTGTATGCATGAACAAAATAAAAGAAAGGAAAAATAAAATATTAAATAAATAAAAATATAGGTATTATTAGTTTGAGACACCCATGGTTGGCCTAGGTTGAAGGATGACTGCCCCTGTAAATAGTTGGTGATGATAAAGGGCTCTAAATCAATTTGATGATTCCTGGTGAACAAGAGCGCTCTCGGCGCTGCAAATAGAAACAATTCCAAGCATAACTTAATAGTTTTGTAGTATAAACAAAATAATAATTAAGGTATTACACAACATAATAATTTAAGTATTGAACTATTCATATAATGGGAATAAATTCCTATACTAGCTGAGTGATTTTTTCGCTGTATACATCTTAATGTCATAGGGCTGAAAAAAAATATTTACCCTGGACTCCTCGCTTACCTCCTCTACCCCACCTTCATATAAGTACAAGTTTGTTATCTTTGTTACAACTTAAAAACTACAATTTCAAATCCTATGAATTTCACCAAAACGTGCTGAAGAATAAGAAAAGTCGCTTAATATGATGATACAAAATGAAGGGCATCCGATTCGAAAGTGGGATTTTTAAATTTCTCGTCCAAAATCGGGTGCGGTCACCATGTGTTGTAAATATCTTGACCCATGAGTGTGGCTGAATATATACTAATTAAACCGTATACTGATATTTCTACAAAACTCTGATGATTCGGCTATTGCGACTTAACTGGACCACACAATGCGTTCAGTGATGCGTTACTTCCCGTGACTTGAAGGACGTTCGGCATTGTGTCTGAGAATACACAGCAATTGCACAACTTCTCTCCTTTTCAGACACTAGAATATCAAACACTGAAAGAACATTTACAACAAATTTTGTATCATTAAAATCCTTATTGCCGAGCTTTTGGAGAGCCTTTGGGAGGATTTCTACTTGTAAACAGGTACGAGGTAATCTTCTTTCATCGTTTGTCCCTCTGTTCAAGTTAATTGGGCAGTAAATATAGTCCAACCAGTCCAAAAACTTTTACGGTTTAGCAGTAAGTTAGAAGTTATGATTTTTTCTCATTACTTCTAGTACCTGTTAGCTTCACAGAAAGATTTTTTTTTCCGATTTGCTGAAAAGGGGATTTTTATCACCCGAGACGTTTTAACAAATAAACTGAGATTGTGTACATCACCCAGTCTAAATTCTGATATCCTCTTTCATTGTCTTATTCCTTTATTTATACAGTTCCTTCTCTTCTTTATCACTGTGATGCTTAAAACGCGAATACCATTTAAGACAGACGACTCCAATGGGTCTCCGTACTTTCCCTTTCCTTGTATCGTCTATAGCTCAAGCTTTTTCTCGTTATATATTTCTAGCCTCGATGTGTGTGTTTGATCTACCATATCTACCATTCTCGGCCCAAACACTCACTTCCTCAAGACCGAAGTGAAAACCTCTCGCCGAAGAATAGAGGCAGTAGGGTACACTATGTAGGGCAGGAGGCTCGACCACCCAGTACTGCCCTGTTCGACGCTTCTTCGATTCATTGTATTCTCACATGTTCGTTTGTGTGATCTTTTTTATATTTGTTTTGTGCTTTTTATTATATTTCATTGTATATTCTCAGGATTTCTCGACAATGTGCGGTAGGCCAAGGAACCAATGGCTTTTTATTTTGGTCTAGAATAATTCGAGCACCACGAGAGGGTGCTCAACTAAACCCTTTTCAAAGCACCCTAAAAATACCATTGTAATCGCTGTTACAAACTGCAGTATGAAACGTTAACATAATTTGAATTTAAACTCAATAAACCTTTCAAGAAAATATTTACAATCAGTTTTTATTTTTAGAAACTCTTCAACAAACAGCTTTCAAAGGGATCGGCCACGATTACAGTGACAATAAAGTACTGTATTAAAAAAAACTATGATACACGACCCTTTTCCTAAAATACAATTTAGGCTCTGTTTTCAAACAGGTTTGTATGTTCGAGCGTTCATAAAAATTATAAAATCTGCTGGACATTTTAAAGGTTCATCCTTCAACGCCATTTTATATAATAATTAATTTTTAGTTAAAATATAATGACATGCAATAAATATAAAAAAACACTACGTTCAGATGAATTTTTAAGATTTAAAGCGTTAATGCTGCCCGTGGTTGAGGCCATATTGAAGCAGGGAATAAAAAGTCAAAGATATTTCTGAAAATAAAGTTAAAGAGCTAACAATCACGTATTCCTTGTCTCTTGAATCGATTTATTTTGTCAATATTTTGAATATATCGAATATATCGAAAAAATATATCGAGTTTTTCAAAATCATTTAACTTAAGTATTCAAGAATCTTGAGTGGCAGTGCTGTAACAAAATGGTAGACAGTAAATATTTATTTAAAACCCAATACATTATAAATATAAGCTAAATACTGTACAAACATTTTCTATCTGGAGTGGAAATTTTTTGAATCCGTATAAGTTTAATCCGAGGGATTTCTACGAAATAAAATCCAACTGGTATATATGAAGCACCTAGACCTCAACTGTCGCTTGACAATCACCCCGAATAGCCTAAGTGCTGGGAAGACTCCGTGAAATCGACCGACCCCTACCTAATAGACCGATGTCTCCCGGAGTGGCCTTCAATTCAGCGATTTGACGCCGGATTTACCGGATCTCGTAACCAAGTCCTACTTAAGGCGAAACCTATCTTTTTCAACTTATCTTTAAAAATGACCACTTTGTATTTCTCTGCCATTTTTGGTGGATAGTTTAGTCTAGTTTTGGCATTAAATGTTCTCACCACAGTACTACCGAACTCAAGACCTCTCATTTATAGGGTGGATTGGTAAGTTTTTAGTTACTTAGAAGGTTAGGTTTATGGCAGCCACAAATCGGTTGGTTTGTAGAGGGACCACGGAAGAATATTCTAGTCAGGATGGGAGGCGTAAAGTGGAGACAAGTTCCCCATCGGTAAGCCGGCACGATTCTCTTCCATATTGCTTGGTAATAGTGCGAACATCCGTCAACACATTTGACATATTTCCCACCTAATCTGTCTCAGATTATTTCTATGTTTATAGTTGTCTGCCATAGTGAGTTATTTTTGTATGATATTGCTCTCAATTTTACATTGATCATGTTTACTTAAGTTAACTTAACTTACCACTGGTTGGTGGCGCTGGGGACCTGGGTGGGTGGTCCCAGGTCTGTTACCCCTCAACCTTAATTTTCTGTTTTATAATCTGATTTTCTTCATCTTTATTCTTGAGCGAACACCGTTTACCACCGCCATAAAAATAATAAAGTAACGTGGTCCTTCGGAAATATAATATTGAATGTTTAATTTTGGTACCTATTTAAATATGGGAGACTTTACATAATTATTTATGATTTTAATAACAATGTATTCTGAATGCGGTACTTAAATTTGACGATTGGTGCACATACAATGTCTACTAACTACCTTAAAGTAGGTGTATAATATATGCGTAATGTGGTATATAATAACATTCTCCACATCTACATTCGCTTGTTCACCCGATGGCATAGGTAAAATATTAAACTTGATCTGTTGAATCGATTTCCACATCTAAGTTGATCAAAGGGGGGTGAAATCGACTCTATTTTCGGAAGGCACTCTTCGTGGCGTGAATTAGGGCAGTCAAGCTTTCCTTCAAAATTTTCTCTTTTGTCTTCACAGGATAAAACTTGATAAAGACCATTATTTGAAAGATAAACACTTTTTTTTTTCCTAAACTAAAATGTGAAGTCAAATTTAATTCTGAAATGACGCAATTTAAAATAAAGGACATTAAAAGCCACGGCACAATATTGAGAGGGTACTTAGAGTGTAAGGTTATATTATTAATCGTAAATATTTTTTTGTTATATTTAACCACATATTCTTTAGTTTTGGTTCATAGTGATTATATAAAGTAATTTATTCATAATTCATTGCATTGCTGACATGATCAAAAATAGTCGTGTGGCCTTCAGCATTTATTCATGTTACATTTTTAAAATATAAAAGTTTCAGTTTCGGGTACCAAATTAGATTTGGATATCCCATTTGAAGAGCATTGCTTTTGGGATTTTGGTAATACTATAATCAACCCAAACATTTTTACAAAGAATATTGAAGGTAATAATAATTGGCGTGGCAAATTACACGAGTCATTCCATGGTAATTTCCTACTACACAACAATTATACTTGCTAATAACCTAGCTCTCATTGGTTCCAACTTCTGCTGTAAACAAAACGGCCTACATTTTTTAGAATAGAGTTGCTTTTTCGTGGTTTACATGGAGCACGAAGATCGTATTTTGACTGTCTGTTACACGTTAGCGATCATAAAAATGACTCGATAGACCTGATATTTATGTCGTATTCAACACCACTTCAAAGCTATCTAAGGAAATTTTGATTTTTCCAAGAAAAAGAGTAATGTGAACTAATCTGAAATGTGAAATAATTTTTTTATTTCTAAATTTCGCGTATTTAATATCCAAGCCATTTTAAAGTAACTGCTATAGTTTAAAAATAAAATTAAGTGTTTTTGGTCAAATATTCTCAGCTTTTTTTTTCTAATTTAAAGATGACTCTGACGGACATCTCTCGATATTGCTAACATTATTTTCTCACATTTCAAAAACACAATATTTAGTTTATTAGTGATGAAAAATATATTATTTAGTTATGATCCTTGTACCAACTAGTATAGTTTTCGTATCATCTCATAATAGTATAAATAGAACGTTTTTCATGTCCAAAGGAACGCAGTGAATTTTGTTGACATACAACGAAGTTGTGCACCTTTACTGTGTTACCAAGTTTTGACAAAAAAATTACTAGCACATTTTAAGGAAGAAAAAGAATCGCCAAAAAAAAACATAAAACTTCCCTAAAAGCAGCTTTTTTTTTTTATCTTGCGTAACAACTCGTCAACGTCAAAGGAGACAGTCTTGCCAGGAAAAGCTCTGTTTGCCTTAAACCGTTTTTAAATGGATTGGAAAGTACCTGTTATCTTTTCAGTTACGTGTTAGTTAATGATTGAATTACTGCCTGAGGTGAGTGGAGGAGGATGTTTACAATCCGACTCAAATCGAAAATGATTTTAAGATTGAATCGTTAAAAGGTATTATTCTCAAATCATGAATACTAAATATAAAAAAAAACGGACGTTTTTTGGGAGGTACAAAAACCCGTTTTGAAAGAAATTCTACTCGAGAGCTCTTCTAATTCAATAATGTGAAACTTGCCTGCTGTTTGTGGATTAATTCTATTTCCTAATGACCGCAAAGCAGATAAGATTTCATGCTGAGCCACTTTGGGTGACCTATGTTAGTTAGAAGTATGCATAAATTTACCTTTGTTTGGTTTGATAGAAGAGCTGGTTTGGAGTATAATGAGACTAGAAATCGGTGTTTTGTTTAAACACCCGAAGTAGAGTTGAATGTCTGTTGAACTAGTGAGCTGAAGTAGCTGTTGTTTAGAGTTAAGCTGGTTAAGCTTTCATTTGATACAAAACGTAGTGCTTTAGAATGTTTGTATAATGTTGTTCATTGCTAGGCATGGCATTTATCGAGCTATTCGCCTAAAATTTTCAAAAAAAGTTCATTAGTTCTCAGATTTTGGGAAAGAAATGTTTAGGACCACTATGTATACATCTTTAAAGCTGAAATTTGAGCCATATTCATCATGGACCTTTACTTGGGCCAAATTAACAACATGATGAATAAATTTAACTCGGCCACGTAAGGTCATGTCGTGGGCTTTATTTTGTATTCTCCTACTGCGTCAGTTCAGAAACGTAAACCAGAACGATAAACTACGCCTAATGTAAGCCCCCCCCTTCACAGCAGAGCTACGCCGGCATCTTTGTAAGGCTAAGTGGTATGTCGGCTACTTTCTTCAGCAGGATGTCCTTGGAGAAAGCCGGCACTCCTCGATCCGTCCTTCTGGTTCTGTTCGGAATGTTTACGTCAGGGATAGATTCAGTTTGTTCTCCTCGTTTTAGGTAAATCTGTTGTCTTGTCACCCCGGAGAGACGCAGCAATATAATGTTTGTTAAGACAAGGAGGAAATCTGCATGACAAATCAGCTGCCGTAGGAAAAATCTTGGGCGTTACCCATCTATTGTTACCTCCATGTGCATGGAAGTGTGGCGGGAAGGAAACTGTTAATGTTCTCGGTTGCAGCTCTTTTTATTGACTTGTACGAAACAAATTACAACTGAATTGCACAACAGTGGAGCCCAACGGGAACTACTTCCATTCATTTCCAAATTTCACAGTCCTTTTTAATATGCTGATTAGTACTTGGATAAATCCATTAACAGGAAGTACAAAAAAAAAACAAATCGGGTCCGTTTCGTAAATGTCTACGATTTCATATTAAATACAGCGATACAAATAGACTTTAAAACTAATAGAATTAGAATAAAAATTTTTTTAAAAAATTAGAAAATGCTACTTTAATGAACAAATGAAACGGAGACTTTTTATCAATCAGAAATACAGAGCAGTTTGTATCACAATAATGTAGTATCTATTTATGAAGGTCTTAAGAATCTTTCGATTTCTTTTCTTCACCTAGCACGTCCTCTCTTTCCATTATACGCAGTTATTTAACTATTGTATTATATATATGTACTATATATATGTATTGTATATAATTGTATTATGAATGTTAATGCCATTATTATTTATACCATTAATTGTAAGTTATATATAAGTAACATGTAACAGATTGTATAACTATATATATTATAATCTCAATTAAAAAAATACTTTTATCTCAGAAACTTAAAAATCCCCACCCGGAAAAAAACCTCGGTTAAGTAATAATGGTGGAAATATTTTATAATGTCGCAGAGCGTTCCAGGAGTTTGAGGGTTTAGTATGTCACTCAAAGTGAAAGTTCTTATTACTTCCCCCTGTATTGTACTCTGATATGTCTTATATAACTTTTCTGATGTAAATACAAGTCCCATTTTTATTGGAAGACACAAGTATATGTGATATACTTCCGTTAATAATAACTATAACGTGTAAACAACACAAAAATTCGTGCAACCATACAGATTGTATGGAAAATATAATAAGGCTTTCTGAAGCGTTACTGCAAGAGGGAAAGGAACCGAAGTATTTCAATCCATCCATGAGTAGTGTTTACGCTTGCATGAGGCGTGAGCACGCTTCGAATATAAATATACTGGTAATAATAATACTGGTTGTGCTAAAATAATAAAAACGTAGCAAGGTTACATCTCAGTCAATCATTTAAAATCCACTATTTGTTTAGATGTATTTTTTTCTGGATTGTATCAAAAATATAAAACACAAACATTAAATTATAAAATTTGAGTGGCAGCTAAATAGGAGTCAAGTGAGCGATGAACAGGCGGAACACTTTTACCTGAGGTATCAAGGCAAATGGAATCCTAATATGCTGAGCGATAATTGTTGGATCATCAAGAGGGATGCTCTAAGGCGAAATACGAGTAGAAAATCGTCATACCACTTTAATATCACTTTCTAGATGAGTTGTGTAGTTTGAATGCTGAAAGTATTAAAGTGTTTACAATTATAAATGCTTGTCTCTCGGAAACCTTGCGTGGTGGGGAAAAACCGATATCATATTTGAATTCAGGAGAAAAGATGCTATCAGAACCACTCATTTTTCCTGAGAAAAAAAAAATCCTTTTGTTCCCGAGTGTAATTATTAATATAGGAAAATTAGTTTTAATATCATCTGTTTAATAAAACTTTCCATTAGACCAATGTTATATTTATACTAGATATTTTGTATAGAATAATATATAAATTTTAGTAAAGAATAATAAGTAAAAACACTATTTGCACTTCGTACATTTTATCATGGACTTTCAATGCTTGACTTTGTTGTACTACCCGCATAAGGTTTCGAACCCAAGTCCTGCATACCTTAAATCGATGACGACAACCTCTACACCATGTATGTATATCGCCCCTATCTGAAGTCTCTTATTTCTCCAGATCTAACCTACTAGCTTCAGCAATGTTAACGGGTGCTGCCCTTGTCAGTTGCAAAAAGAACATACCACAGTATGTTCGAGCAACCCGTTATATAGTATATCGTCAGTGTTATTTATTATCTTTTTTTTGGGGGGGGGGGGGATTGTCTCCTTCACGACTTCGTTGAGAATAATTCAAATATAGTCAGTCTGATATGATTTATGGGGATCCATTGGGGGATGAGAAATTCAAAACCACGCTCTTGGTTCCGCCGTCTAAAAGCCCAACTTCCCACAATGTTATGCGAAAACAATTCCTTGTAGAAATACATAAAATACGGAGGCTAAAAGAGGAAAATAAAAAATATATATTGAGGTGTTCAATCTCTCATCTCGCGCTATTATATTAAATAAAAATATTTAAGAGTTGATATAGAATATATCCTATCATCCCTAACCCGTCGCTTCGTCTTAAACTGATGATATATAAATGTGTCCTCCGGCCAGCTCTGCTGTACGGTGCCCCGCTATTTACCCACTTGACTGACAATACAGTCAAATGTCTCCAACACTTCCAGAATGGAATCATGCGAAAAGTGGTCCGACATACCTCTTTCGAGAGGTTGAAGAACGCTGACCTGCACCCGTTGCTTGGTGTGCCGTCGGTGGGGGAGTTCATCCGCCCGGAGACACTTTAAGTTTTTTGACTCGTTGCATTATCTGACAAATCCAGTGTTTAACACTATGACCCCACCACCCCTCCCGCATCGATGGCAACAGACTGTTGGGGAAAAATTAGGATAAGAATTAGTATGTAAGTTAGTTTTATGGTTAATCAAAAAGGTGAGCCCCATCACCTTATTAGTCAGTTTAGTCAAGTCACGTATAATGTATATCATTATGCATGTTTATTCGATTATATAATTTCTATAAAATAACAAAACCTGTATATGATGTAGTGATGCTACAGGAAATACAGAATAATTTGTAAATGGATTCACTTGAGGATCTATAATTGTATATAATTGTCTGTAAGTTTAAAGGGGCTATGAAGGGGGGGGGGAAACCTATCATCCCAGAAGGGGAAAAAAAAAAAAAAAAAATCCTATCATCATAAAGAAATGTGGAACTTCTAACATAAAGGATAATAAGTGACATTTTTTAAAGGCCTTTTTAAGACTCTTCTGCACATTACTGTACTTAGTTAAAAAAGGAGTTTACCCAGGTTTTTGAAACAGACAAGGAATACGCTTAAATAATAATAAAAAGAAATTCGGCTAAAAGCAATGTTCAGCTGTTGATAGCCAAAGAGCCGGCGGGATTTTTCAAGGTCAAACTCGAAACAAAGGTAGGAGGGACAGAGGCTTGGATGTAGAATCTCTTGCTAGTTCCCTCAGTTCTCTTACTGGCGAGCTGGAACTCCGGCTGTTCAGAATATCGGCCTCTAGTACCTGGAGAGTCGCTTTCTTGGCAGCCAGACCTGGCGTTTTACCTACAGCCAGAGTCGATTCATTCATACTTTGTCTTCAGTCAACATTCCACGTTGAAATTCTACGGGTCATCTAAGATTTATTTATTAATGTAAACAGCTGTGAAACTATTATATGTATTCTTTTATTAACATTTATTTTATCTATTAATAAATCTTTTCACTAGACACATAAGTGTGCATTACTTAATCAGTAGAGATGACCGATTATCAATTGATCGATTGCTGGCTACTATCGATTGTCTACCGATTATTTTTTTTAACTATTCATGGTTTATAAGCGCTCTTTCAAGAGGTCCCTCCCGCCCAAAACATTAGCCCAACATAACACGCAAGCAACCTGAGTATTCGGCTTTGAAAAAACTGTCAAATACAGTACACCTCCTTAAACCTCCATTGAGCCAAAACAAAATAAAATTAAACTATTTGCGCGTCAAAACATACTGGTACAACATAGCTGGCTGGTATCATAATCGCCTTGCCCCTCATTAAACAAGATCAATACCGCTGCATGCTCGTCGGAAAAGAGGGCATTTGGTGAAACGAAATAACGCCGAAAAAGCTCTCAAAAACACCATCAAGAACTAAAAGAAAAAAAATTGATTACCGAAACAATGACTTTTCACTAACATTAAAATTTGATAACCAAATACAAATAGTAGTGAAAAGAAGGCAACAAGTTCAAGGCTAAAAAAGAAGTAGAAAAAATCAGCAAATCACAACTGTAGACATCGTCACTACAGCAATTTGCATTACCAGAACAGGTGAGCGTACTGGAATATTTGCGAAACAACGAATATAAATATTCACCCATTGACAAATATATTTAAGCGTTCCTTCAACCTCGGTCCCATCCCAGAGAATTTTCTCTAAAGTCGGGGAGATAATCAGTGAAAACAGGAACTCATGTTCATTGAAAGCAGACATGGAAATGGTTTTAAAAAGTAACTTTTGGAGTTAAATAATTTTGTATACTTTCAGATATTTCTACTTTTTACTTTAACTTATGAGAGCGCTTTTACTTTTATTTTCACACTACTGTTTAGAATTTTCCTTTGAACTACTTTTTACTGTAATTTTTTCTTCTTTCTTCGTCTTTTTATGGTTTTGCCATTATATATCACATTAATATATAGCACTATATTAGGTACTGCAATATATGGAAAAATAAAGGATGTCTGTTTTATCTAAATGTGGAGCTACGAGCACCATATGTTGTTACAATGTTGAGGTTTTTAAAATGGCGTTTTGAAATATCCAAGAGGTTTAATGATTTATCGATTGTACTAAGTCGATAGAGCTGTCTTCTCTGCCCTCCAGGTATATAATGATTATTCATTTTTAAAAATTAAATAAAGCACAATCACTTTGATGAATCTTTGTTGATGAATCCTCATAAAATCTTGTTTTGGATAGAGTTAGGTATATATATATATATTCAAGAAATTCAAAACATTGCTGTTTTTCCAAGAGAGTAAGAGTATACTTCAATTATGGTTGATAAGAAAATACTAATGTTTCTTATGTTTAACAAGCTTCCCTTCTTGCCCATGGCGATGGTCAAGGCTTGAGGAACGAAATCATGAAATAATTACTTTTGGATCGGAAGCAATATCTCTTTACAGAGGATATAAGCTAGATAAACCGTCAAATTCTTTTAATTTAAAGATCTTAACTATTAATACCAATGAAATAATTTTACATTTCAAATAATAGGGTATCTAATCCTAGTTTATATAAAAAATTTCATATAATCTAATTAACCAAAAAATAAATCTGAAATTCAAATTTAACCTAAGAATTATAAAATATATTATCAATAAGCAATTATAAATACAAAAATCAAATAATATTAATTTTAACTAATTGTATAACCACAGTCGCTGGCACAATTTTGACTAGTTAAATAAATAAATTAACTTTAATCCTTTAATTAACTTTAAATTCTTTAATCCTAAATAATTAGAGAATAAAAATATTAAAAACTGCTATAAAATAAAATTCCACACCATTGAGAAGTGGAAAGTTATATTCGCAAAAACTCACATGTAAAATCACCAATAAATTAATATGAAAAAATAGAATCAATTTCAATTATAGCAAATTCTCAAAATAAGTCTGTGTAAAACAAATTTTGACTTGAGAAGAGGAACTATAATAAAACAAGAACAAGTCCGAGTGAGTTTTGCCTTTAGAGCAGGAATACTCTGATATAAAACTTTAAAATACTAAGACAAAGACTCCGAAATACTAAAGAGTTAGCCCTGGCTGTTCAGCTGGCATACAAAAAGCTGTGTTCTAATCAACTAGAGACTCTCGCTGCTGTCTCATCAGTATGTGACTGGGGCTTGTAGCGAGAGTGTAGATGAATGGCTTTCTAGCAATTACTGTGTTGGGATATCCAAGTATAATGTGCTATGGAATACGCAATATTTTTGTTTATTTTTCGCAGTGTATATTGTTTGCTTTGAAACGTCGAGCTTGCTATGCAGACTATTTAACGTATTTTGTAATGAGCTGAAGAACTGTTGATAGCAGGACAACTTTTGAGGGATTTCAGGTTCTGTCCCACCTAATAATGTGAAGTTTTCTGAGACTATTACACAACAGAAGCTGTGAGGGGGATTCCTTTTAATAGTTTATTATGTCCTCACAGACTGGGAAGAAAGTATACGGAACTAAAAAGTAAAAAAACACAGTCTTATAATTTGGCGTAAATATTGGTTTTGGTTGGAGTTAGAAAGTGTGACCCTGCTAATAGCTGACGGAGTGAAACGACGGTTTCTCTCTGCGTGGGGGACTGCCCTGAAGAAGTGGGGGTTCTGAAGTGTTTGGTCCCTGAGTGAGCTTTTTGAAGTATATGAGCACAGAAGATCTTTAGAAGAGTTTCTTTGTTACTCAAGACCCAAAATGTACATCTGGCAAACATTCTAAACGAATTGGAATTTAAATTGATGTATGTAATCCCTTTAAATGCGGTGAGAGTTACTTCAAGAAGCGTTTCTACTAGCGTCTTTTTTGTAAATTGCAAAAAAGGAACTCGTGTCTCAAAACGGCTGTCTGATCCAAGAAGAAGCATCTTTTTATATTGTAAAAGCTGCTACTATTATTGGCTCTTAGCTTTATATTTTTTTCTTTCCCTGGGTGCATTTATTTATTTTTGAGCTGAAACTTAAATAGAGTTTAACATTTATAGAAAATGGGCCGAATCTATTTTTTTGCCTTGTGATATCTGAACCAATAAGTAACCAGATGTAGGAGACATTAGAGTATTTGGCATTTAAAATTGCAAAAAGATTAAGTAGTCTTTTCAAAATCTAGTCAGTAGATTCGTGCGGTGTTGTACTACAAGAACGTATGTTTTTTCAATGAAAAACCTCTCTCTTCAGACTCGGTACTAAACCCTATAGTTAAAATATTATGTGTAAAATAATTTTACATCATCCAGCTCTTGAAGAATATTCACTTGTTGGCAAAGTAGGGCATGTTATGATGAAAAGGAAGCGTCAACCTATGAAATTCCGGTTGCCAACACAGCTCAAGGTAAAATGGTGCATTGTGGCCAGCTTTCGTGGAGTGCTGTAAAGGGGTCCTTTAGGCCTGCTTAGAGGATAAAGGACCTGCTGGAGTCACTGACCAGGATAATGGTCTTTGTGCTGTCCGAGAGTCGCTACTAGGGGTGGAATGAGATCCGACGGACAACGAGGTCAACGTTCAGTGATTGTCCTTCGGACAAAGGGGTGCCTGTCTGTAAGTAGCTCGCCTTGCTAACGCGGCTATCGATATCACTCAGTGGCTATCAGCTTAACGGTGTAGTGGTTCAACTATCCCAGGTGCAAATTCAACAGGGTACTGTGTGAAAATGACTTATTAAGAATTTATCCTTGCATGCACAATATCTTTAAGATGTTTTTAGCCTTCTCCTTACATCCACAATTTTGTTAATTTTTAACTATCGGAATGTCGTAAGAAAGAATAAATTACAAATCCAGCTTGGTTGGAACGGACCAATGTGCCTAAAGATGAACCATGTTCCAGCTGTGTCGTTCCAGAACGCAGACATTCGAAAGGTCACTATTACCATTGAAATTAAGATGGCCTCATCTAATGTAAGTATTCCATTCTTGTTGATTAATTTAATCGTAACAAAAAATACAACAAAAAGTTTGACTTTTATTTCTTTACAAGTAAGTTTACTTATGAACTTATAAATGTTGGTTTTTTTTCATTATTCTTGTTATTATTATTATTTTTTCCATTCTTGTCATTATTGTGTTTTTATTAATCGAATGTATCTACTAATCTGTTTCCTTAGTTCATCGCTGTACTGACGCTATTTTATTTTGTTTCAGGTGAGTTTGACAATTTTTACGTGGTAATATCCTGATCCACTGCGGTTTCGGTAATGTACACATGCATACATTTAATTATATAAATAAATGTTTTAATCTTTGTTGATTTCATTCATCAACTTATAACCATATTTTATGAACCTTCTTTCTTCTCTGGGTTATCATATTTCTTGTCAAGTTTGTGCGCTGCTTACACACTACAGCAACCATTGATCCATCCATGCTACCACAGTTTAGCTTCCAAATGTTAAACTATTAATTAACTGACAAGTTTAGCACTTGGGCTTTTTCAGGGGATGATTCCAATAATTTTAATGTTCGCAGATTTGGTTTATTTCCCAGATTCTAGTCGTTAGTATCCTATGCAGTGGGGATTAGTCATTGTGAAACCTGGGAATGCCACACCACTAATCCTTTAATAGATAAATTAAGGAAATGTTTGTGCCAAATCTGCTGGCCAAGGCTGTTGAAGAACGTGTCCGTTCCATTTCCAGGTCAGTGTTGTTACCTTTCTTAGATAGTGGGAACATTGCGAACTAATGAGGAGGTGCTCTATGAGTTTTTTTGTTTTTTTTTATCTAAAATGCATCTAACAAAGGAATTCTTCATGGAAAGCAGTTCTTAAAAACTTTTTTTTTTCCTTTTTTTTGGTTTTAAAAACACCATGCAATTTTGTAAAACTTGCCAAAATAATATCTCATGTATAGTATGCCACATGCTGTTTTTGTCAGCAGAAGCATCATGAGCCCTTATGTTCAATTTATACGGGTAGGCGACTGGAGGATATTTTTATATAGAGATAACTAATAATTTTGTCTTAGTGTATTTTGCTTATATATGTTAGAAAAATAAAGTCTTGGCGTCTCTCCCAATATACCTATTTTATTGATATATCACTCTCAGTCGTCGTTTCGCCTATTTAGCCTATGATACAACAAGATGCATAAATTTACATATTTAAGTAATTTTGTTAAAACAAACATCATTTTACAAATCTGAGGTCTATAAAAACTTATGTACTTCATGATTATAATAACCGATAAATAATGAATTTTTTTTTAGCAAAGTTACTTTTTAAAGCAATAATAATTAACTATCTTAAATTTTTAATTTATTCATGCAGTAAGGTAGACGTAACGATGGATTATCAAAAATTGAAAAGAAAAATATCATTGACAAGTGTGTTTTCCTACAATTTTTATTGTTTCCAATTTTATTATTTAGAAAATAAAATGCTTTTTATTGTGTTATTGCTCTTCTAAGTATCTTGTTCTAAATTGTTGTCCAAATTGAACATATTGCTTTGTCAAGCTTCTACCAAAAAGCTGTCATTTGTGGCATATATCAGCATGGAGACATTTTTCATGTATATTTTTATGTGTTTTTTTTCAATAGGTTGTCGCAGTCTAGAAAATAATTGTGAAATAATGTAGTGTATTGCGTGTTGTGATTTTATACTTTTTTCATACTATGGTTACCGATAGGTTACTTTTGTCATTTGAGCTATACATGATTTCATTTTATATCAGTATGCTTATTGTTGATTCAGACTGATAAAAGGAGTATTTACTGGATTCATTTCAGTGGAAATCGTCACCTTTCATAGTTGGCTACGGGACTTATAAATAAATAAAAATTGAAAAAAATAATAATATTATAAGTTGCCTATTGTAAGCAAATTGAAGTATGTGGGTCACATGAGCATTAACCGCAGCCTATTCAAACCCGTCGTACCCCCACGGTCTAACTCTATTCAGATCCTATCAAAGACCTGCCCGCCGCTGTCGAGAATGTAACCTCATTGTGGAAATTCCAAACTTTATTATGTGACATAAGTGCTCTTGCCCAAGCCTGCAAATTGTACAGGACATAGTTATACAATTCAAATAGTTCTACTAACACGGAAACAGCACGTTGAAATGGATCTGTTACAAAGATTTCTTTGAAAATTGCTTTTTTTATTAAATGTAGTTTCAATCTTTGATCTGTACACTTGCATATTATCTAGAACTAGGTGTTGTGATCCTTTATAGCATGCGTCTTAAAGAGAAACTGCTCTGCATTCTGTACCTTATTTTATTTTAATGAATGATTCGTGATATTTTAGCGTTACTGAAGTATTTCTGTTATATTCAGTAATGCTCCTAACTGTATAAATGTTTTGGTTAAGGTATAATAACGAAAAAAATATGCAAAAATTTTTGTGAAAGGTGTAGGTTGAAATCGAAAAAAGGTTTTTGGAAAATTAAGTTTTGGAAGACAACAATTGTTTGGTTCATGTCGTAAGTATTTGTTCAATGACCGAGATGGTTTATTAAATAAAATAATTTATTTTAGTAAATAGATCAAAGTGTTCTTTTCAGAATAGTTTGATTGCTTTTGAAGTTTTTAAAAAACGCACCGGTAATATATTTCCATTAAATATCTCGCAAGGGTAATGGCTTAAAAGCACTACATAACTAAAATGGTATTTTTTTCCATACCAGTTGCTAGTTGATGGGCTGGTCATGGCAGTACCCTGCACGGGGCTGGAGAGTTATGCTGTTAGTATTCACGGAGACGCTCACACAGATGATGACTTTCTCTGTCTTAAGTTGAGAGCAGGCATTTGATTAGAAGGCTAGTCACGTATCAGGTTTCAAGCTGTTAGCTTAATGCTCCGGGGAGAGAGATTTATATGTTGGCGTTTAAACTTTACTAAGCCCCGGCATTTTAAAGCGAAAGCTACTATTCATTTAAAACATTTACAGCCCTCATCAAAATATATTACCCATAAAACACCAAATGAAATTCCCACCGAAGAAACGCGAAATGTCAATATTGGTCTTTCTTAATGGGCTATTTGACAAATTAAAAAGACCGAACGAGCATTAACTTTGACATTTTGCGGTTAACAGCACAGTAAAAACACACAGTGGTTAATCCTCCTCTCATATTACCGATAATACCATTTGCTGCACCGTTACATACCGTTACGTACATGATGTAAGTTAGAGGAGGTATTCAAACAGCAATATATTTGCTTCAAAATAATAGAAGGCTTTAAAAGTTTGGTTAGTGGATGATATCCTTAATGAACTCAAACCACCCAAGAGCCGAAGCATAAGAGTTAGCATTAATTGGGCAAGGGCCTATCAAGGAATTATTGGGAATGAGCGTGCCCATAGGCTAGCAAAGAAAGCAAGAGAAGAGGGCATAGACACAGAATAAACTAAATACCCTCTGTTGTATGTGAAGGTAATCACTGAAAGTAACTCTTTAGTACTGTGGGAGATTGAGTAATTAAGCTCTACAAATGGGAGAGAAACAAAAAATTTTTATCCGATCGTAGAATCAAGAATAAAGGTGACTCAATTCCAATCTTGTTATTTGCTCACTTAGCTTTTGCGTGAACATATGCCGATTTAATGTCATAAATAGTCCACTAAGAGCTCATGTGACGCTCAAGAAGTAACAAAATTGATGACGTGCTGTACCACTGTTTTGTTTATTGCTCTTACGTTCAAGAGAGCCTCGATAATCAGAGAAATGTTGTTGCAAGCCGAATGCTGACTTTTGGAGGAGACAAACAAGTATCAATAAGGTTTATTTATGAAATTTGCGAGTGCAGCATTGATGGAAGGGTAGAATATGATATATACTGTTTTTGGGAAAAAGTAGCTTTCTTCAAGTATATATACTTACAAATCCAAGCAACCATTATCCTTCTCCCAATGTGATCTATAAGTAGTTTTTTAGGAATTTTTTCACATAGTTCATATTTTATATAACAATAAATATATAATATGATATATGATATATAGACAAAAATAAGTGAGGTTTGAGCGTGTACCTTAATAATCTTCTACAAGCAGGAATAAATAGAAAAATAATTCATGTTAGGAAGTTGGTCCGCTCAGTTGGTCACCTCTAAATATTATGGCGGTCTCAGCTTAGATTCCTGTATTTTTTGGGGGGCTAGTAATATCGGGACTTATACCATAAAAGTTCTCATTCCGGAAAAAAAAATTATGGTTTAAAAGTCAATTATTGAGTTTGCTCAACAAATAAAATAAAGTATCTTTGGTCAATAATAGCTAGTAGAGTTTTCACTTAATTTGATAAGTTATCAGGAGTGTTATTTTCACATATGGGGTTTACGACGTAATCCCGTCCTCTTTAGGAAACCAATTGTAGCTTGGAGCTTCGTACTTCAAATTTACTCAGTCTCATATAAAAATGACTACATGCACCCTGAAACTTTACCTAATCCTATTATGTTTTAGTTATTCTATACAGATACAGTGCTCAGTGTCAGTGCTTCTGTCAAACGTTCAAATATTTCCTGAAACATATGCTAGCCTATTTATAGCGTGGTTAGAAATGAAGGGTCATCAAGAGAAGTTTTTGGGAAAAAGTAGCTTTCTGCAAGTATATATGCTTAGAAATCCAAGCAACCATTATCCTTCTCCCAATGTGATCTGTAAGTAGTTTGTTAGGAATAATTAAATTTCAATTTTTTCACATAGTTCATATTTTATATATATACGGCTGGTATATGGCAAAAAACAGGGACTATGTTTCCTCCACTTTCGCGCCTTCTTCCCAGGTTTAAAAACCACCCTGCATTGCTGGCTTGAACCGGATGAGAGTTTATCTTAGGAATTATTAAGTAATATTCCACCAGCGTGAAGAGTAAAAAAATCTGTTGATCTAGAGGTGAACAATACTGTATGTTTCATTAGTATAAATACATGTTGATTGTTAATTAATATATATTATTGGTGTTTACATACTGTTATTGTTATGTTATATACTTTTACGATGATCAGCTTGTTAAGATGTATATGTTGTTGGTGTTTTATAAATTTTATTGCTTTCATATTAGTAATGATTAGTTGTGGGTTCTTGATCATTATCAAACGGAAAATTGAAGTGACCAAGGCGATGCTCGAACCCTGACCATTTCCGACAAAGATAGCTCGAAGGAAAAAGTAGCCGATCGGAGATCGAAATGTCTGGGCAGTAGCACTGGCCCTATCATTACCGTTTCTCTTTAGTTAATTTTTATGGTGGTTAATTTATTGATGTATTATATTAATATAATGTCCGTGTGACCCCTAGGTACGATATGTCCTGTATAAGAGTCCTTAACCCTCAGGGTCTTAACGGGGTTATAGCATTTTATAACGGTAATTGGTTAGTAACCATCACCTGCAAAAACTCTTTGCAAATGTATTACAAATTGTAAATAAAAGAATCAAAGAAAGAACTCCTCTTGTTGACGAAAGTTTGGTTAAATTTCAATTTTGATACCTATCTGACCTACTGCTCACTTAAATGAATACAAGCGTCCTAAAGGCTTCCATATCGTAATTAAATAGTTGTATACTTACTGGTAGACGGAAAATATTGATTACCGTGCGTTCGGACTCTGCACTATTCGACGATAACTACCCACTATAGAAGACGTGGTCTCATCAGTCGCAGAACAAAAGCACAATAGCCCGCCATTGTTTTGCTGTAATGACCAATTAGTTCCCGCAGGATTTAATTACTGGGGCGCTAAAAAGGTGGGCCTGCTCTTCCTGCGGGTAATATCCTTTTCCACCGCCCACTATATCTTTGACAGAGAAAGCAGAAGTTGATTTATTGTATGGCGTAGGTACGAATGTAAGTTCCGGTCTCCCCTCCTGCTGCTTCAGAACATGCCAACTAGAATGCATTAATACACTGTAATTTGTCATTAATGTATTATAATGTAAGTCAAAATTGCAATAAAAGAATGCAATTATGTATTTATGTATTTATTGATGTAAAAAATAGATCGAATTAATAGATACTACAGTTGTTTTTTTTTAATTAGTCTCGCTAAACGCTGTCGAATAAAACGAAAAGAGCTGCATAAATCGCTCTTTTAAGATTCTTAGCAAGAACATTTCTTAACCGGAAATTGGTTGCAGCTGATCTTAGCCAATTAAATAGAAATTAAATAAAAAATCCTTAACTTTAGTTATTTAATGACCCGTTTTGTCAAAAGGCTCCATATATTATAGAAGTCAGCCTAATAATAACTTCACGGATGCTTTGTTCAAATCTGATTAGTGAATATTTTTAACTCATGTAATTACAAACGGCTAGCTCCTGTTTTAACATAGCGCCTGTTTTAACATAGCGCCTTTAAGTGATCCTACACAAAACAACCTCAAATAAAAAAAATCAAGTCAAAATGATACATCACATAATTAAATATTCCGTTATTACTGCGAAAACAGTTGCAAGGAGCGAATGAAGAAGATAATGGTTGATTAGGGATAGTAACCACCCGTGAACGGTTGGAACGAAATGATCGAAACCAGAGAATAGAGCTGTCGGAGAAGGCTAATGATTTTCATTTGGAAAGAAGGACTGTGTGGTTAATGGTATTAAATGCTTTGGAGAAATCTTGGAGGATGAGGACTGCCAATTTTTGTAAATGATCTCATTAACAAATGACCTCATTAATCCATGATCTCATTGTGGGTTAGGTCGTGAGAGGGCAGGATCGCTACAGGCAGCTAAGAAGAGGAGAGAAGATTAGCAAAGCAGTCGATGACGTGGCCAAGTATCGCTGTGAGTCCGGCCAAGTGTGATGAGTAGCAGTAACGGACAATGTAGAGACGGAGCAAAAAGGACAGGTCCTCTAGATAGCGCTTTTCGTGGGAATACGATAGGAAGTTGGTATTTAGGTCACCGGAGATGATAACATTGGAGTAGAGAGGAACGAAATCGTATAGGGTTGACTCAAAAATTGGTTCAAAAGGCACATGTTGAGGGTGATGAACTGCAGCATATAGGACAGGACGGATTGGATAGGGGGGAGGGACACTACCACCTGTGCGGTCAATGTGGTTATGGTGGAGAAAGGTATAGTTGAGGAAGGAGACAGATGAAGAAGGAATGTATGTTTCGGATACAGCGATAATGTGGAAAACCTCTTTGGTGAATTATAAAAGGCTTTCATAGTAATGGGTAGGCAGGGATTGGGAATTTATAAGACAGGTGGTTAATACATAAGTCATGGTGAGGAGGAGTATGAAAGACTGTGGCTAGTCGGAAGACGCTGTGGTAACGACGACGTACTGGGAACAGTAAATATAATGAAATAAATAAAAAATAATGACGACTTTTTCAATTGATGGCGAAGAATAACTCGGACCCAGCCGAATTGCCACAGATCCCAGCGACTGGCAGTTTTATGTTTTGGACAAGTTTCCATTAAATATTAGCTCTATTTATACTGGGCACGGTAGAGCTGAGTAAGTAATGGACGTAGACCACATCGGCAGACCCCGAAGACACGCACGGGTTGGTGTTCCCGATGGCTGCAGCCTACTTTGTTCTTCTGGAGTAGCTATTGAATTAGTGGTCGTTGGTCGGTCACGGTGAGCCTGTGCGACAAATAGCTGCTGTGGTTCGATTCTACAATAGTAGTACGTGGGTCACCGAGGGTGTGTGGTCTGTGACTGGGCGCACTGTGAGCAGGGCGTTCGTGGTAAGCTATTGTGCACTACACCTGTGCCTTGGTGGTCTGCATCTCATAGCCCCGCGCCAATAATAACAACACTACTTAGCATGGGCGTTTTTTTATTGTCCAAAAAAAAACTTATTAATGATAAAGACACTGGCAAGATCAGGACTCAAACCCGAGACCTCCACAATATTGAATCGGGAGCTCTACCTACTCAGCTACCTGCCACGAGTGACAACCTCCCTTCTTCCACCAGTGCGTCTGTCTTGGTCTTTACGAGTCTCACTAATTTATCACTTGCGTATGTGTGTAAACTTATTATTACAGAAGCTTCGCCATTTGTTTTTGTTTTTTTCAAATTTCACTATTAAATTTTTTTGACAACAATGATAAACTAAAGTTTATTTACTTTAGCCTATACAAAATAAAAAAAGGTTTTAGAAAGTCGATAAACGCTATTGATAGTTAAGGTTAGGAACCAAAATCGTTCTATTTTTAAACCCTTAAAAACTTGTTTTGGATTTGTACCACAACAAAATTACTATATATTGCGATGAAATTACAATCTGCCTTACTAAGCAATAAGTAATTATGATAAATGTTCTTATTCATACCATATTTACAATTTTCATTCATACTGTATTTACAAACAGCCCAGAGACCTCCCAAATCCACATGGCTCTCATCTCCCTCGTATGCGAAAGAGAAAGTGGAGTCTTAGGAAGTTCCCCACGCTCCTCCGTCAGCCGCGGCACCGGATACGAGCCAATGGAGGCTGACGAAGAGCGCGAGAGCGCCAATCAGGACATGATTGGAGAAACTGGCCATTGATAGGACTCCCACTGTCACATCTTTATAGCAGGTCACGAGGCCACTTACGTTTTAATCTCCGAAGAGGATTATAGGGATGAGTGGTGCAGTGTAATAATGACTGTGATATGGGATTAGGTTGGTCACTAAAGGAATATAGTCAGTGATTCACTCACTTCTTGAGGGCTCCCTCGTAAACAGCTCACGTAAGTCATGAAAATTCAACAAACAAAATGAATTATTTTTGATAAAAAAAATACCAATAGCAATACAATTGTTTTAACAATCATATTATAAGTATTCAGAACACTCAATTGAAAAAACCTAGTTCCATCATTTCATACAGTCATGAAACATGATCCATATTCAGGAAGTTGAAATAATTAACCCAATTCACTGCTCAAAAAGATAAGAGAATATTTATTTTTTAAATACACAAGTGATTGATTGATATTCGCAAAGATCAGCACAGAGAGATTTGTGAAAAATGAGAGGTAGTCTCTTGTGCCAGGGAACCTCAGTTGGTAGAACCCCCAATTATATATTGGAGAAGTCATGGGGTTGAGTCCTGATCTTGCCAGTAGCATTTTCTTTGGCATCTAGTTAATTATTAATGATTATAAATTACTGGTATATAGTCAAAAGGACTTAAGTCATGAAATGTGAATTGTCATCGAGTGTCACTTAAGCCTTTTATATCATCAAGAACAGTAAATGTGATTTGTGCCCTTCAGATTGTCTATGTAAATAAAGGCTCATCATAGACTTAAGCATCTTGATACGAATGTAACATAAGTTTTTGGACAAGAAGAAATAAAACCATTATTCTCTTAAAAATTATAACTAACCCCTTTGACCAATTATGACCAAACACCGGTGAAATAATAGTGGGACTAATAAAAAATTTTCATTTAAAAAACCATTACTTATATTTCCTAATTTAGCGTCCCTAGGACGTATGTATGTACTTTTAAGGATGATTGATTAATAAGGGTTAAAAACTCCTTTAAAAAACCCTAAAAATAGCGAGGCCACTGTCCTTAGATCAACTAGTAAACTAATAATTCAAGAAAAAATATCAAATTAGTAACTTTACCAAAGAAAATAAAAACGTATGGATTATACAAGGTGCACGTTAGATCTCGCACACAATGGGCACTGCTTACGTTTGACAGGGCATGCTGGTTGTTTTTTGAACAGCTGTAATTTGAGAGAAAGCTTTAATGGCTGCTCGACTTGCGGACAATTTCCCGGTAAAAAGCTCACGACGATAGCTGCTGACTCTCAGACGTGAACAAAAGGGAAATAACTCAAACGTGTTCCCGGGCGCAGTTTAAAAACGGGAATTGTCTCCCCCCCCCCCCCCCCCCGCCGAGCTAGCGGTTCTGCTGTTATTATGGCTTCTATTTTTTTCTGCCTGTGGTAAAATAAAAAAAATAGTTGCCAATAATAAATAAATATACAAAAAAAAAAACCAGACTCAAAAGACGCTTTCACTAGAGTGGAAAGCTCGCACCTTGGTGTAAATGCCAACCACACGCAGACTTTCTTGTATGGCAAAGGTCAGGCGGGGTTGATGCTGATGTGGGTATGATAACATTCGGCGGAATGGTGTGAAAGTGTTCAAAACAGCTTTGCTTTATTGGGTCAAGACCAGGAGTCATTTCGATGATGAGCCGTTTTATTGTGCACACTTATTCCTCTGTTAGCACTTTCGTTTCAGGGTTTCTCCACCTTGTACCTCTAGTTTGAAGACAGTTTATTTTATTGTACTTTTGTACACAAGTGAAATAAATTACAGAGGAGTGGTGGAACAATATCTATAGATGTCTAAATACGGTTTGGAATCTGGACTCATATTTCTTAACAGCTTATTCCCTCATTTTCACTCACTTTGACTGTTAGCGTATGGGCTCTCTCGGTGGGACTTAAATTGGAGCAAATCGTGATTTCATTTGTTAGATTTGACTTCGGGACTCCACGGCGCTCTCGTCATTAAGGTGTTTCTTTCCTTCCGTGCACAATATTCCCTCGGTTCATTCCATCAATTCTCATCACCCTCTTTATATCCACAATAGCCTACAGTTCAAATTCTCAGTCTACTCCCGGCACTGGGCTCTGTTAACCCATATGAACACATTAACCCATATGGCAATCAGTAATGATTTGTTGCGTCTGTTCGTGATATAGTGATGGCCTATACACTAAACCCAGCGGCGCATGTATGTAAAGTGTTCATGTCAGAAGAAAACACATAGATAATCGGAAATAAACAAACTGAAAATTACTAAAATATGCGTTCCTATCTTGACAATTTAGCTCACTTAAGATTAGTAGTAATTTCTTATCTCAGCACGAACAACTGACAGCTCTTTTCAGTGCGTAGGTGATTTCACAATCTTCCACTCTCCTTTCTTGATCGGACGTGACGGCTCCTGTGCGTGTGGTGAGGGTGAGCATGTGGAAAATGTGGGCCACAGCTGTCAGACGTTAGTTATTCTATATCTGTTTATTCTGTAATGACGCTCTTCGGGTATCGACTGTTAATTAACATCGTGTGCGCAATACCATTGTGATGATGGCCATCAAATGGCGAATGTCGAAACAGATCTTTTGAAAGCATTCACACTTGCAAACCGTGGTTCCACCCTAAGCCTTATCTCGTGGGATCTATAATGTGTACAATAGTGCTGCTATTGACTGGGGTAATTATGCGATTGAAAATGACGACCATCGAGGAGTTACTTTATACTAATAGCATTAAAGTTCAATGGTCTCACCAGGACATTAAACGAATGTAATTTTTTTTCCATATCAACATTTAGCATGGCATTGCTAGAGGCAGTCGCACCCCTGTGGTACTCACTTCAAATAAAGAAGGATGAATATGGATGAAACTTGTCAGATGAAGAAAATAGTTAACTACGCAGGATTGACTACAGTCCACTGCAAGTGAGTGAGCAATGGATACGACGGAGATTATTGGAATGCTAGAGTTTAATCAGAAGGGGACGATTGGTCTGTATATTTAGAATTGGGATATGGGGATGGGATGAAGGCTGGATGAAGGGATGACCAACACATGACGTGAAAATATTGATATTTTGGATTAGGGAAGTGAGAAATGGTATATAATTTATTTACAATCGAATAATACCGTAGCCATCGAAAGAACACAATAAAGTATAGTTCGAAAGATCTATGTTAATATTTAATGTTCATGAAAAAACTGCTCGGTATTTTATCTCCAAAATACTGCTATATTTTATTTGGTGAAATATCTTAGTCACTGGGAATGATAATTTTACTAATAAAAAATATGTGAATAGCTTGAATATTGATTTGAAATAAAATTACCTAAATCGTTTTGGAACGTATTAAATTTGTGCTGATCAAACTTATATTTTTGGAATAGGTATGAAATTGTACGTACGAACAACCAGTCTCTCTCTACCTCTTTGTTCTTGGAAATTATTCTTTGTTAAAACGTTTTATTTTATTTAAAACTTTAAAAGTTTTTTTTTTCAAATATTCAATAGCTTCTTTATTGTGCTAAAATTACAATCTGTCTTATTAGCGAATAAGTAATTGTGATAAATGCTCTAATTTATACCATATTTACAATTCATCATTCACTAGCTCATTCATACAATATTTACAGACAGCCCAGAGGCTTCCCAAATCCACATGTTTGTCACCTCCCTCGCTTACGAAAAAGGTAGCGGAGTCTTAGGAAGTCTCCCACGCTCCTCCGTCAGCAGCGTCACATGATACGAGGCAGTGGAGGCTGACCAAGAGCGCGAGAGCCACTGACGCTCAGGACAAGATTGGAGAAACTGGCCAATGCCAGGATTCCCACTGTCACGTATTTATAGCAGGTCACGAGGCCACTGCCGATTTAGTCTCCGAGGAGGTTTATAGGAATGAGTGGTGCAGTGCAATGACTGTGTTAGGTAATTAGGGTGGTTGGATAGGTTACTATGGAATTTTATGAACTTGGAAGGGATGAGTTCAAGAATGTAAGGTATATTAAGATCGTTATGAAGGGTTGTTGCTGACATAATAAGGGGCATTTAATATTGTTCTCAGGACTTTTGATTGAAAGGAGTGAAAACATTAAATTTAAATAAACTTCAAATAATACATGAGCACAGGTGCACCAATCCTAATAATTTTTACGGATATTGAAGTCGATAAATCGTGCTCCAACCCCCCCCCCTTTTTGTAGAAGACTAGATACAAGGAAGTGGCTAGCGACATTCCTCGAAGTACGCCTTGAACAATAGACATCACGGCGTCGGTCACAGCTCAGGTTCTCCTGTCTTCGCTCTTTCTCTTCTCTTGTAGTCTTGTCGGTGGCGAAGACAGGCTCGATCTCTCTCAAGACTCTCCACTGCCGATCGGCACCCTGCTGACTCTACTTCGGCGCCTATAGTGTCTCCGGGTTACAGCCGAAGAAACGAAAGTAGAATGTTTTGTAGTTCTGTAATGCCGGGGAGGAAAAAAAAATCGTTTTAATCGTGTAAGCGATAGTAGGAAAATACTGCGGAGTGGATTTTTAAAGTTCACATTGAAAACCTTGGATGTTATACATCCTATTGTGTGTTGTCAGCGTTTAATTTAGAAATTATTCAGTTTAGTTTAATTCTGGGAAATAGAACCTTGTAACAATAACAAAAGTGTTCTTTTCCATCTTATTAAAGGCAATTACAGTTGTTTTTTCCGCTTCAGTAAATACCTGCTGACTGGCTGAGTTAAGAGGTGGGACAACAGGAATGCAGTCTGTCAACACACCGACTGGTCTTTGGAGAGAAAGGCAGAACGAGGAATTTCAGCACCGAAACTTAACGTTTCGTAGTAATACAGACTCCTTAATTATTGCAGTATCTACATCGATGTATTCATAGACAATTCTTAACTAGACATCAAGAAATGTAATTGAGTATTTCTGTCCCACGAAATATCATCATTGCCATAAAACAATTCAAAATAGCTAAACTAAGTTTCCCAAAATGTTTTGTTAAATGCACAAGTTTTTTCAATTCAACATAAATGTTTAACTATAGAACTACTGACATAGACCGGGTAAATTGAGGTTGTTTGCTGTGAAAAATACTTTCTAACTTACTTGAGTACTATTATGACTGAAGTACTATCTTTACAACCTCCTCCAATTTAAATCAGCTTTAAAAACTGTCGTATTATAGATATCCTTCCGACCTGTATTTCCCATTACACAAATCTTATCTCAAATGGGAATTTTATTCCTTGAGGTGGTTTTAAACCAATTTCTACAATATATTCTAATATTGTTGACGTTGTAAGGAAAAATATTGAAAACAATGAACAAAATCCTTTTAAAAAAAACCGTTTAAAATCAATTTTTGTTCTAACATTTGTTAATTTCAGTATGAAACTGTAAAATTAACTCATTATTTTTACTCCAGCCAGATAATGCAAATTTATCACCTTTTTTCATGTGTTGTAATTAGAAATAAGTAAATTCATTTCCCCTTTTAGAAAAGTTACCTAACCTACTACAGAATCTCTCTTAAAACGGTTAGCATAACAATTTGCATTCAAATATGCAATTAGCCTAGACTGTATAAACTGTTTTGCCCGTCGTCGAAAACAATTAAAAGGTGGTTATTGTTTGCTTGAAATGTTTCAAAAGATTTTAACACGAAGTTCTCCCCTAATTATAAGTCAAAGTATAACGAGTAGGGCACTTATGAGGATATTTCTAAGAGCTCTCACGGTGTACATGTTATGACACTTTGTAGAGGGCGTGCCTTTAGACGGAAAAATGAAAGTGAGAACAGTTCCTGGAGAGTATTCGACATTGGCTGTACCGAGAGTAAGAGTTCACCCCCCCCACTCCCCGCTCAGGCGCACGCAGACCCCCCCGTGAACCCGGAGAGCTAATTCTATTGTTAAGCTGTGGTTCTTGTTGAGGTAATTACCAGGGCGGATACTTGCTGCGACCTTAGTACTCATTTGCAGGTTCTTCTCTCTTTGAAGGCAACAGTTTACCTCTCAACTGAGCTGGTTTCTTGAACGTTACTGAAGACGTTCTGCAGTGAAAATGGTACTTTTCAAGCTTCAAACTTACAAGTTTTTCAAGTAACGTAAGACTACTAATTGGGGTTTCGTTGCCCTCTCATTCAAATTGCCCTTGAATAGTCCAGAATTGGGACTTGCTGAGGCAATTTTACCCAAACGCTAATCTATACATTCTCCCTAAAAATTGCAGTTACTGTAAAACGGGCAGCCACAGCACCAATCCAAATTTTATGAAGGTTGGAAACTATTTCAGACTATGTCTGGGTGTTCCCTCCCATGGGCCTCAAAAAACCAACCAAATTATTGCAGTACTGAAAATCGGGCATTTTGTGTTATTTTTTCTTTCCACCTTCATAATATGCATAAAAATAACTCTTGCAGGAACGCACTATTCCCTTAAATTTTTGTTACAATACATAGCCAAAGAAAATATAGTTAAAAAAGGTTCTATTTTCAGCACTTCACCATTAGTTTTCGGAGACCATCGCAAGAAATGGCCGTACATGTCAAATCTTTTTCGATTTTATATTACTAAACTCCATTATTTTCAAATATTCTTTATAGCATTCTGTAATTAATTAGAGACAGACATTATGGCAGGTATTTTTATTAAAATATCACCAAAAAATAACATAAATAAATCTTTTTTTCTTTATTTTTAAGTATTATTTTTCTCAATTTTATAAGTCAAAATTTACTTAATAATAATTGTTACAAAAAAACAATTCATCAACAAGATTGCTGAAATTAGTTTGATAGAGCTCATTACGATAAACTACTAGAATAATGATGACGTCGCGTGCTTGAATTGTCACGGAGAAATCGCACGCGATGTCTTTTTGCGATTTCAGGAGGGAAATCATGAGTAAACACTTACAAAAGGAGAAAAAAAAAAATACGAAAAGAAATAAATAGCTGTGTTATGACGTTGTGTCGTCTAGTGACTGGACATTCGAGAATGATCTAGTCAGTCTGTCTATTCTACCTCACTGTCATCTAAACTGTTTCAATGCACCATTTTAGCTGTGTGTGAGGGCATTCTATCAGTGTCATGTCAGTCACTTATGACAAAACCAGGAGATAAAGGAAAACCATTTTTTTCACCATGATGAGAGATAGATGTGGGTTACTGCACGAAAATGTGGATTGGTTTCCTTAGGCCTTGCATCAGTTCATTGGCTTACTTCAACAGATATTTAATTCATAAAAATTGCGTTAGCAAAACTCCCTCATTATTAACCCTAGCATACGGACTAGTTCAGATTTTTCTCACTTTCTTGTCTTCCGTTGATAACACTATTCCGATGACATTAAAAAAACTACTTCAAGTCAAGTTTGATAAATGAATCACACAATTGAGAGATTATTTGGTGTTATTTAATAAAAAACTAATTTTACTGGCAATGTTTTTTTTTTTTGCAATAATAGTCTTAGGGAATTAGGTAACTATGATTTAGTCGTATTTACATATTACTCTTGGTCCCATGGATTTTATCTAATCGGGTCATCTAATGGAACTACCATGCGAAATATTAAGCCTCCTGTCGTAAACACTACTTCTGTTAATTTGTGAACATTATGTAAATTACAGATTTTACTATTTACTATTTGACAACAACTTTTATTAAGATAAAATTACAACCTGCCTTTTATTAGGCAATAAGTAATTGAGATAAATGTTATCATTCATACCATATTTACAATTCATCATTCACTCGCTCATTCATACAATATTTACAAACAGCCCAGAGGGCCCCCAAGTCCACAAGGTTGTCACCTTCCTCGCATGCGAAGGAAGAAGCGGAGTCTTAAGAAGTCCCCCACGCTCCTACGTCAGTCGCGTCACTGGATAAGAGCAGCGTAGGCTGACCAAGATCGCGAGAGCCACAGACGCTCAGGACATGATTAGAGAAACTGGCCATTGCCAGGACTCCCACTGTCACTTATTTATAACAGGTCACGAGGCCACTGGCGTTTTAGTCTCCGAGGAGGATTATAGGGATGAGCGGTGCAGTGCAATGGCTGTGCTAGGGAATGAGGGTGGTTGGACAGGTTACTATGGAATTTTATAAACTTGGAAGGGATGAGTTCAAGAATGTAGGGTATATTCAGATCATTATGAAGGGTTTTGTTGCTGACGTAATAAGGGGCTTTATTTCGTATGTGCAGATTGGCTTAAGTATCACTTTGTAAATAAGTAGTTGAGAGATAGTGGAGCAATGTTTCCGTGTGCAAGCAAAGCACGTCCTCGTGTATTTGTGGATCTTTCTGGAAGTCCCCACTCGCAAGGAAACGAAGCCCGATGGAGTCTAGAAAGGAGATGAATTGGGAATCAGATATGGATTTATTGGGAGGGCAGTACACTGATGCAGGTGTAAGGGGAAAAGTGAAGGTGCTGATTGACACTGTAGTGGACTGAAGGAAATCATGTGCTACCAAAGGAACTGTGTGATGGGAAATGGAGTTAATGAATTATTGACAATTAATTCATAGACAATGACAGCGTTGCCTGCATGTACTCTTCCATCTGGGTGATCAGTTCGATAAGTCTGGTACTGTTGAACTGTAAAAGGTCGTTCACTCGTAAGCCTTGTTTCAGTAATGAGAGCTGCGCGGATGTTTTTGTCGTGAAGTAGTGCTGTCAGTTCGTTAGTGTGGGTGGGAACACTATTCGCATTCCAAAGGAGAATGGATAAGGAATCGGAAGGATCCACTTATGGGTTTTGTTTAATGGAGATGAGGTGGGTGACAAGATTTGTAAGACGGGAAATGGGAGGGGTAATTAGGGTTCTGAACTCTGTAAGGAATGATGTTAATAGATAGTGAGATCTGAAGAGCTTGAAGGTGGAGGAATATGCGAGATGTGTGGTTGAGGATGGGACTGAGTTTGCTGGTTACTGGGATGCACGGAGTGCTGGGGAAGAAGAACTTGCGGACTTGAGGAGTGGGCACTGTGACTGCTCGCTGTTCCGAACGGCATCAGCAAAAGACACTGAAGGCCTCAAATTTCTGGCGGGGGCACTTCTACCTGTGGCTGGCGTTTCTTCTTCTGGCCGACGACGTTGCTCGCTCCTGGACTTCAGAATTATATAGGTCTCACAGCCTTTGTAGTTGGCCGGGTGCCCTTGCTGACAGAGCACGCATACAGCAGGTGATTTTAGGGGCTTCTTGCACAATTCGCTTTTGTGCTGCCCACTGCACTTTACACACCTGGGAGGGTGTTAGCAGTATGATTTGGTGTGCCCATATGCCTGACAATTATGGCATTGTACTATATCGCGTTTCGGGTAAGGCTTTTCGACCTGTACTCTTGTGTAATACAAGTGGGTAAGCTCCTAGAATATTTACACTCCAGGTGTTCGCTCTAGTTCCACAAAGAATAAGGGCAGTGGTGTCTTGATACTTGCATCATTTTCTTGTCTTTCCTCACGGAGCACATTCGTAATTTGGCGAACTTTGTATGCTAAACTGAAGAGCTCCTTTTCTATCTCGTCCGCTGGTGTATTGGGATGCAGGTTTCTAATTACAAAAAAAAGAAAAAAGAAAAACACAGTCCATATCTGGAATTAGTAAGAATTTTGGAATTTTTGGTTAGTAAGAACTATATTTTTCACTTATCTTAGTTGTATCAATTAAGACGTCTATGTAAAATATCACGTCTTCAGTTTGAAGAGGGTGCTTACAAAGACCTGAACAATCAGATGCTTGACTGAAAACAAAGTTTCTTGTTTTAATAAATCCAACAAAACCCTTGAAATATTCCTTGGTGATTACAATTAAAGCAATATATATTTGTTGTGAAAACTTAATGGAGTCATTGCTGGAAAATCTCCGCCCATTGATTTAATAACTGGCCATTATAGATCGTTAACTATCCGCACCCAACAACGGTTCCATTGTTCCAGGATAAAGATCAATTAGTTCCCGCCAGATTTAATTACCACTGAACCCCTAAAAAGGTGGGGTACACAAACTATTCTTCACCATTCTAGCGCGTATCTCTTCCCGCGCATCACTTTCCAACGCTTCCTATATCTGGACAGTAGAAAGTGAGAACTCCCAGATTTTTTGTTTAGGAGGCATTTGTCCCTGCTCTTTGAAGGCTGGTATCGCTTACCCATGTATGCAATTAATCGCATTCTTATGCAACAACGGTGTCACATGCCGAGAGCAAGCTTCCGAGCTGATATATAATTGTGTGGATCCATATCTATTTCCTCTTGAAATCATGTTAATACTATTAATAACGTCACGTTATACCGTTAACATAATACTTCGATAATATGGGAGCTATAATAACTTTATCAACGTGTATGTAAATCCAGGTTTGATTCCCGACTTCCCTAAGAGCCTAGTGGGGGTTCACTCAGCCTCGTCAGGATATATGAGTCTTGAATAAGGAAGTAGCGGATCCGGTTTGTGAAACAGAATAATGAGCTATAAAAGCCTAGTGTACCAACCACATAAGCACTTCAGCACCATATAACTACTGTGAAGACCTCTTGTCAACCATACCTCTTCATGAGCTGTTTCGCCATACATTTAGATATCATTACCCTGTGGAAATGTATTTACTATTAAATAAGCTATGTCTCCCTACATATGGTTATCATTTGTGTAATGTGCCTCTACCACTTTTCAAGTATGCCAAACAACCATATACATGTCTCGTCTATGCTCACCGTGGTAACCTCAGTATGAATAAAACCGGTATCTATTCTCGAAGTTATATGAAACGTAATATACGTGGTACCAAATTGTCAACAAGCATTGAATTGATAGTTAACCTAAGATGAAAGAAAACGACCGGAGTATTTTCAAAAGTTATTATTGTAATTTTTTTTTTTTTTAATATATTTCTAGTCGGTCAGTTACGAGGTTCATTAGCAGAACTGTGTATTTCCGTGAGGATTCATTCGATATTTTATCTACCTCCCCACTGTCTTGTCTTCTATTACGTTTTGCTCACCTAAAAAGTAAAGTAAATTTAAAATATGGGCGGTGAATAGTTCAATTTTCTTATATAGGAAGATTGTTTGCTTCACATGGCCTAAGACGCTATTTTTTCTCACCATGTTTGACTCATTAACAGCTCATTACTAATGAAAACCACTTACTCCTTGCTAACTAACATTGGCTACCTTCCAACATTCCTTCGCTTACTTCTCTCTCTCTCTCTCAGGAACTGACAGTTGTGGGAAAAACATCAGTGTATCTACTGCTCATTCAGTAAAACATTCAATCTCATTTTTTTTTAGTTACACTCCGTATTTCTTAACATACTATCTAACATTTTATGTACGTTTGACATCAATGATACTAATAGATTTTTGGATAAATAGCCTATCCATTTTTTTTATTATCTACAAAAAACATTATATCCAACACTTGTTTACATCAATTATGAACTAAATGGATTTTTTTTAATGTATACATAATCGAGATAAATAACATAGAAAGGTATGACGTTTCTTAAATATTTATTAAACGATTTGAAAAACCTATTCGGAATTATTTATCACAAATACTTCTACTCTATTTATATATTTACCTAAGTAAATATTGCCATAGTAACAAATAAAAAAATTCAAATAACTGAAACCGTATTATAAAAAATAAATATTGAAATCTGCTGCAACGGTATATAATACCCGATGTTGGTTGCTCCATAACAGTATAATTTGAGGTGTTGCGGAATATACTTTTATAATTTCAGATAATTTGAATAATAAAGAAGCTCGTGTTTACAGAGCTTCAGACAGTCGTTAAGATTGATATTTTCAATATAAAATAATGTATCCGAGGTTCCATCAAGTGTACTTAATGTTTCATCATCAATATGATCCTGTAATCGCTGATCCACGGTTCTACTATGTGTACACCTGGGTAAGTCTTTCCAATTTCTGTGACCAGATACCCGGCGCGTGTGAATGTACAGTTTAATAATCATGCCGGATGCTTAATATCGGGAGCAAGGTGAGTACATAACAATAGTTGAGAGATAATGCACTATTATTATTGATGAGATCTTATTGATTATAATAAAGACTAATTAGAGAAAACTTTTGGAAAGGTACAACATGATAGCAACATCTTCCTCTTCCATAAATAAACTAAAGGATGGTTCTAAGGAACTGCTGAGGAGGGTTGCTGACAGAAATACGTTAATTTAAATAAAAAACAGGCGCTAAAGCGTATGGATTGATTTAGTATGGACACGAGACCAATTTCATGTTTGTACTTTTATCGAAGTAAAGATTTATCGAGCACAGTCAAGCCACCTTGATTTACGAACATGTTCATGTACAATTATCAAACCTGGATGTAATACTACTGGGATCCAGATTATACAGACAATAATATTTCGCCATATCACAAACCCACCGTGGTTCGCGTCAAACCGAACATTATAGACAGATCTGCAGATACCTTACATACATAACGACATATACCATTCATTACATAGGGGACAAGGAGAGGGCCCTGATAATTACATGAAAATGAAATGGCACTGAGATCTTCTAGAGACCTGGGCTACATTACATTTGCCAAGTGTCTCTGCAGTACCGAGAGGAACACGTGACTCAGGTCAACGCACTCACATGTGGTAGATTTTTTGTTGTGCGATTCGGTTGAGTAAATCAAATATATAATTCTCCGTCTGCCTGTCCATAGGACCATCTCTAAAGTGATTACAGTTATGTAGAAAAGAGCTTTTGCAACACGCAAGAACATAAGAGAAAATTAAAGAAAGCAAAATCGATTTTCATCACTAACAGATGGCTGCTAACAAAGTTACTCAGATGAGCCTGTTACACAAAGCTACAAGAACCGGTTACCCGTCCGTTACATGTTTTAGCACTATTACCGATCAGATAAGGGATTGGTACATAGTCCACAACAGTTTGTGTATCTTATGCCTTCTCGGTTTCTACTCCACGTGAAGTATTTTCCATCTATTTTTCCAGTCCGGTGATTCCACCAACTACTACTCCAGGAGCCAGTAGCAATGACCGAAAAAGTAGCAAGTGATAGGCTCCAGCTAACGGCGGATCTAATCCAAAACGGTTCTTACGCAAGATAAGTGGCTACTCAAACCTTCAATTAAGCTCATTACTTCGTCATATACTGCCCACTCATTTACACAGTATTTGCATTCGTTAAATTAAAAGTTACTTAAGGTAGAGCTACTTTCATTAAAGCACGGTGTGATAATCTTTCGATCCACGATAATTGTCGTAGAAATGATTCATTCAAGCTGTTTAAGTTTAAAGGTATTTTCCACAGCACCGTCCGTTTTGCTAACTTTTAAGAAGCTATTTAAGATATGAAGTACTGATTTTTTTCTCTTGGTTAACAACACATTGCAGACGATAAATTTCTTTATGATTTCACTCGATAATAATTGTTTATCAAAAAAACTGAGTAGTTTTTTTCACAATCGTTCAATTGTAAGTATTTAAGAGGCTAGTGACAAGTCCCGTATGTATCTCACAATATTTCTTATTTACTTAATTAAAAAAGATTCAGTCAGTACAACCTGGTACAATTCAAGAATTGACAAGTCAAATGCTTGGATTTACTTGCTTTGTTGAATTCTCTCTGAATATTGATTTATTGTCACTTTTATTATATCATACAAATCGTGCACCGTCTCTGTCCCTATAAGCAAATCTAAATAAATCTTAACTAATGATATCACTGCTGGCTGAGTGCGGAGAATCTCCTAAAGATACGGCTACACTGACGTTCCCCTTCTCTGCCCAACCTAATCTAACTCACCCTTAGATTTATAACTGTTACTCAACAGTAGTAATAATCAATTAAATTATAGTATAATTGGCATCTACAGGCACCGGGCATGGTGGTATAGACAACGGTGCTTCCTAGTATTTCGTAAGGTATGATACAGTACCTGTGTGCGGGACCATAAAGTACCTGAGCACGCGCAATTAGCTCACATCTGATTGTACACGTGTTGTTTCACTCCCGTCATGGTGCGTTCATCTAGACTCTTATGCTTCCTCTGTAGGAGGGATCTTCTTTCATGGCGTCAGTCGAAATTGTAGGGGAGTGGACAATAGCAAGCTGGAGAAACTCAACGATCTTCTACACAGGGTGGAACAAGGGATGACCATAATTGATTTTATATAATTCTAAGGTAAAATATGAAATAACAGTCTGATTTGAACATATTGAAATATTAAATAGGTCAGATGAGCTCTAAGGGTCCATCTATCCTTCAGCTGGGGTATATCTAGGGTATACTCCTTACTAATATGGTATAAATGTATATCTTTATCAGTCTAACAAGAGTCATTTTAGTGATATGCTAGTTCATCGGTCGATCGATCAGACATAATATCATGAACTGTTGTGACATGTAAGGTAAAGATAACCTTATAAGTCAACGTCATATATTAAGAAACCTAATAAAGTACTAAGAAACCTAGACCATAAATGACGTTGTTGAATTGAAGTTGGAAGGGGGGAGGAAAAGTGACATATCGAAGACACGATCTTTTTAGATACTTAATAGTACTCGTGCCCGATTCGGTGTGAATTTCTCTATAGCTTTAGAAGTATTTGAGGTTCAATATCAGGTACCCACCCAGTTCGATACGATGCAAGTCAAGCTACCCACTCACATTCACACATACTTTATTTATTACATATATTTTTATTTGTTGTGTTTTTACATTATTTACTTACGTATGTTTTATTTTTAATTATGCAGGTCTGTACGCTGTTGTGAACACCGCCGGGTACGCCTGCAAGGGGAGACTGGAAGCTCAAGAGAGTGCAGCATGGGAGCTTATGTTCAGGGTCAACGTAGTAGCAACTTTGAGGACAGCCAGGGCTCTTTTACCGCTGTTGAGGGTAACCCAAGGTAGCTAGTTATGTACTATATTTCAACCATATGCATAGTTTATATGACCAACATTTAAATATTTTCTCTTAACCCTCAACAATATGTTATTAATTAAAGTTAAAATATAGGAGTGTATTTTCCTTTCACTGTAGCCGAAATACACCATTTTTTATCATGCCTACAGTTTGCCAAAGCGATGATAGGAATCTATACTAGCGCTGAGTGGATGGGTGTTGACTTGACATATCCCCTATGAATATAACCATCCACCTTTTCCATTTTGAGTACTTCAACCGCTTCAGGAATGATTATCGCATAAGTTAACTGTAAATTTGAATTTTAGGGAATTATTTCGTTTAAAATCGTCTTGTGTCTTGGATCGTTGAAAATAACAATTATAATAGACCGGATTGCTGATAAATATCGGTAAGTGTGGGCTTCAGAAACCTATTTTTTAGAATGTATTTTGAAATATTTATATTTTAACGTTTCTTGACCATGAGTATATTACATAAATATTACAAGTAAGAGAAACTAATTATAATTTTTCTCGCATACCTTTCCTTGTGAATCAAAAAATTACTGGGGAATACGGCCTGTTTTTAATATATGTATTTAATATATGGCAATGGCCAGTTTCTCCAAATCATGTCCTGGGCGTCTGTGCCTCTCGCGCTCTTGATCAGCTTCCACTGGCTTGTATCTGGTGACTCGGCCGATGGAGGACTTCCCAATACTCCGCTTCCACTTCCGCATGTCAGGGAGGTGACAACCATGCGGATTTGGGAGGTTTCTGTGCTGTTTGTAAATACTTAATGAATGAAGGAGTGAATGGAAAATTGTAAATATGTTGTGAATGAGAACATTAATCACAATTACTTGTTGCCCGATAAGGCATACTGTAAATTAATCACAATAAAGATTTTGAATGTAGTTAAATATATGTAGCCACTGTCGTATAGCAAACTAACTCCGTAACTTTTTCAAAATGTAGTCTTCGGGCTCGGCAATTATCATTTATTGATCTGTTTGTCTGAAATCCGTTTTATTTTTTTTGGCTGCCTTATAATATTCTTTAAGAGCTTTGATGGATGAAATACATAACACAACATTAATCTTGCAATTTAATTTATAAGTGACAATATAAACAAAAAAGAACTGCAAAAAAAAATTCAGAGATAAACTAAGAAACGAACCACGAATAAAGTAAATAGGTATATACAAAAAATAAAGGTAAAAACGACTGGACAAAACCAATGCAGCCGTTCGATATGCCTCATTCACTCAGTGATTGATTGCATATCGATCATGCACTATAAATTAGCCATAGGCAGTGTGTCGTTCGTGTATGTCGGCATAACTTGGCTTATAAAAGCCTCTCTACGCTGCTACAAGCCTCTGAGTAAATGTACGAGTGTATTCAGATGCGTCATCGCTTGACAAAAAGCAAAGTAATATACTATAATACAAAAAGCCTTGTATACTACGCTAGTAACCCGATTAAAGTTGAGTAATGCCTCGTTATTACCCAAAATAAATTATTCCTGTATCTCACTGCTAAAAAGTGAATCAAACTATGCGAAGGGCTGACCATGCCACAGAATCTTCGGCCAGACGTGATGAGCACTGAAGCAGTTGCATCCTTGCGGTTTATGCGACTTCTTTCTCACCCGCTTCTTCGTCTTTTTTCTCACCCCCCCCCCCTCCGCCACCAGAGGACCGCTCCTTCCGACCAAAGATGCCTCAAGAAAGGAACTACCGTTGGTGGAAGTTGTTTTTGCTAACGTTCATGGTCCGTCCGTGCCCGGTCCATCTGCATGTAACTCTGACCAGCAGCTAACGGGCCCACGTTCGACTTCTTTATGCCCACTCTTGGCTGACATAAAATGTCTCAAAGTTTATAGAAAGTTCTATTCTTGTTAACTGTTTTGTGCGGAAAAAAAAAAGTATTTATCTCAAAAGAAAAATGATAAAATCGATTATAAACTTAATTTTATTATAGGAAAAGTATACAAGTGAAATAAATTATATAGAAGAACAATTTTAAGCGATGTCAACGGTTCTTTAAAGCTACTTTGTGAAATTTTCATTTGTATTTGTAGACCATCTGTGACACTAAAATTCACATTTACAAAACATTTTTATTTAAATGCGAATAGCATAAATATTGACAGCTATTGAATTATTTTTGTGTTATCCATGAGAAAAAAATCACAACTTTTATTCTTAAATAGATTCTGAACTGGAACTGAATAAATTATAAAAGTTAACAAAAGTAGCCCTAGTTTTTTTAAAAGTTTATTCGATTTGCATAATTCTCGTCATTGTATTTTAAACAGGAATAATCGTCATATTATCAGGTTATGTGGACGATAGATTAAAATTTCAGATCAATTGAATAATTTTTCGAACGCATTCGTTGAACATACGACAGTCCAAAAATGCATGCCTCTCCCTTTGGCTCGGCAGTAAAAAAGAAAAACTGAACGGCAAAATGCTTGGTTGAACCAGTGGATTTTGAAGGCTGTAGTAGAATAGACGCTACGTAAATACGCTGTAAATTGCACAAACTAGATAAATTGTATAGGCAAATTGAGGTTAATTCAGTACTTTCTGCAAAAATAGTAGAATGCAACTCTTTGTATATGCGGTGTAGGTTGGCCTTTTTATTGCTGAGCCCGACAGGCTCTACTTTCAAACAAGTATAGGGCATATTTGGTCTGCCTGTAATAATCGGATGTAATAATGTTCCGATCAATCTTACATTTTAAACGATTAGCTATACTCTATACAGTATGCTCAGCTATACTGATTTTATTTTTTTGTTATTGTATCTCTTAATTCACCCGATTCTTTCGAACTCTTAACATTTTTCACTCCACAAATAAAGACGGTAACAGAAATTTTTATATAGTCCAACTGCTTTATATGTACTAATATAAGCAAATTTATGAACGAAAAATGTTTTTGGGGATTAACATCACCTTTTTAGAGTGTAAAAATTGTTTTACTAGAAACCTGGCGGTTTGAGAATTTAAATCTATCACACAAAAGATTATTTGTTGTAATTTTAAAACAAAAATTTGATAAAAAAAAAAAAATGATCTATTACCGTTGAGTATATGTACTAATGTGCTAATATGTATCATAAATGTAAGTTCAAGTCATCATTTCATCAGTGGGATGGGATCAGTCATCAGTTCCAATCATGATTTGATTTGAATTTCAAATAAACATCATTGATATAATGATCGCGCTGTCTGCAGTCCGGTACTCCATAAACTGAACTGCTAAGCTGCTCATCCGTGGAAGGGTATACCGCGCCCTAACCTAGTCAATATAACAGTCCATCCATAACTGTTATTAAGATAGACTGCTAACTGAGGTAGCAGGTAACAGTTAACAGAATATCGATTCGCTGTAGCTCCCTCCCGTTCCCACAATATAGCAGCAGTATTGCCACAATATTAGCCACAGAGCACTGTATTCCACTGTGGTCCACCGGGCGGTGATCCACCGTGGCCCGGTCGCCTCTTCTTATGCGGGGAACATCCCGGAGGGGATAAACTATCCTCCCGTCTTAGAGTAGTTATTTCTGCCTTCCCATGTAGGTTTCAGTTTGCCCTGTTCATATTGAGGAATTAGTACCTTTATTAAAAGGTCTAAATGCACTCAATACAGAGTATTTTAAGCAGTTCTTAGAACTTCAGTTTATAGCATCTTGTTATTTTTTTGGGGGGAAAAGCTCATTAGCCAAAACCGCTTAACTTGTCATTTTAATAATCACTATAACCATAATCCTAGTTGGTTTGGAAGAGGACATGGAGATACCCTCCGCCTTAGGCGTCGCTCTCGATCTGCGGGAATGAGATGAGAGTAAAGCGCATTAGCATACGGATAAGGCGGGTCAGGGAGGCAGGATTAGAAGTTCTGATAGCGGCAAGTGGCTAGATCTTGAATGAATGGAATTTGGAGATCATCGTGAATAGGCTACCTTGCGGGGGGGGGGATTCCGGATTGCAGGGACCGGATGTGAAGACTATTGGGCTTGACATAGTAGTTCCTTCACTCTATATTTCGGGCTCCGTATGTGAAGTCATCTTTGACTGGCCTGCTCCGTGTATTGAGCCATGATGATGGGTGAGAGCTTTTCTTGAAAATTGACTCACACTAGCTACTGTCGCACTGTACGTAATTATCAAGTTATCAACGTAGAATTTTGATTATTCAGAATCTAATACATGATTTTTTTTCATTTCAACTCTTCAACAGGTGATCGTTTCTATAATTTAAAAAAGGATAAAACCCCTAGTATTTGTATAGCTCGCAGATAACATATCTAACGCTTTAATCTTCCAAGAGATGGCTTCCAACTTCATAGTAAGGAAAAAAAACGAGAGTTCCATTTTTTTTAAACGATATGCCAACGAAAATTGTCTTTCCATCGAGAAGTTAAGAAACAAGAATAGGTCAACTCTATATGAAAATGTGTTTTTTTTACAGCTCAACTCCCACTCGTGCTAATTAATCACTCTACCGAACGACGTTTGTCCCGACCCATCACACGACCAGAGCCTATATAGTGAACACACATACAAACGAACTATTTATACAGAAATAGAGAGAGATCGGAACTGGGATGATATCACAGTCCAATTAACGTCGAAGCGATCCATAGCCTGTCCAACTTGTAATAGACTTCCCAATCGACAATGGATATGCAATGGATTTTGCCTTATCCATTCTAATTATGAACATATTTCATTAGTTAAAATAGAATTAGAATTTCAAAGTTCAAATTTGTGCATGTAAATATGGTAGATGTATGATAAATAACATTAAAAGTTTAATCAATTTAATAACTCTCACCTTAATACATTTTAGATCAACGTATATTAAATTACGTAACCTAATCTCTACTAGCCATTACTGCCTTCAAACCGTCTTTACTGCCGAGTTTTTTTGGCTAGGGATTCTCAGTCATTTTTTTGACATGGCCATACCTAAGAATGATTCGATACCATAAGGCATTGATATTTTTACTAGATTTCAGTATCGCTAAAAAATATCGATACCATTCTGAAAATCGTTTTGAAAGTATCAATATCTATTTGTATCGCTTAAATGTCCTATTTTCATTAATCTGACCTTGAAATTTATAACACGCCATGTGTCATAACACATGTGTAGATGTCAATCACGTATGGTAAACGGTTTTAAGGATTTATAAACAAGAATTACATCATTGTTCACTCTTTATGTTAATAAAAAAAAATTAAGACACAAAATATGTTTATAGTAAATTATAAACATTCGTACAGTTAAGACCTACGGCCATTGTTTGAAACTACGACACGTATTTAAAAACAAGGGAAGTAACAATAATTATAAACTTTTACTTGAAATACTAATACTTAATAGATATTACTAAAAATTAAAAATAAACTTATAACTATATTCTTTAATCGAATTTTAATTTTAATCGAGTAAATACAAATAATCGTTGGTATCGCTGTAGAATTCTAACAATCCCCTTGTGACGTATTCAAAAGGCTTTAGTAAATTGATTATTTGTTTTATCGCCTCCTTTTTTTTCTTAGGTTTGTCCGAGTTAATGGCAATATTTTTGATGTATTTTACTACATCCCTAGTTGTTACAACAATTAATTTTACTGGGTCAGAGAACAGAGCAGATTCTACAACCAAATTTATAATATGTGCAAAGCAGGATTAATGATGTTTTCCCCTTCTAACGATTTTCAAATTTGCTCCATTATCTTATCTTATTTTTTTTAAGGCTAATGTCACAATCATCTAGTTTTTTCTTTTAAAATTGAACCCAAGTAATCTTTCAAGTCATTACATTTCAATTCTCAAACCGCCAGGTTTCTAGTGATATATATTGTACCCTTTAAAAGGGTAATCGTAATCCCCAAAAAACATTTTTCGTTCATAATTCCAGTCCATACATCTGCCATTACAAAAATGTCTTAAAATTCCTCTCCACTTTTTTTAATAAGAATATATTTCTAACGATACCAACTTGCTATCGTATAAAAATTATCGATGCAAAAAAGTACTTAGTAGCGATATTTTACTCGTATTGAATGCATCGATTATTAGTGTCATTCTGAATCCCTACCAGATTAGCTTTGTTGCTTTTATGTTATGAAACAGGCTTTCTGTTTGATGTACCATGTTACCTTATAGATACATTAGGCACTTAGAGATACGGTAGCTCAGCCTCGAAAATCCTATTACCACCGCTTGACTTATGTGTTTGGACGTAAACTGTTTTAATGCCTTCATTTTTTTATTTGCCAATAGATAAAATTTCATATAATAAATATGAAATAAAATTAAACGATATATATATATATGAATAAATATTACCATCTTTTGCAGGCCGATTGGTGACACTGGGACTTAGCAGTGAGTGCTGCGGCAGTGACGGCAGCGGCGCAGTGGCATACACTGCCGCGCGGCACGCGGTGGCTGGCTGCGGCTCGGCTCTGCGGCAGGAGCTATTGTCGACCTCGGTGTCAGTAATTGTAGTCGATGTACCCAAGATTAGGGCTGAGACCCTGTACAGGCCAGTCAGGCCAAAGTAAGTACGATTGTATACTTTTATATTAATAATAGTTATAAATGTTCTAGTGGATATAACTAGTTTATTTCAAAAATTAATTACCTTCCAGCAACATATGAAACCCCCATTGTACCCGCTAATTATTCTGTGGCCATATACGAATTCTTGCTTACAATCTCTCGATTAATTCGTCAACTACAACTGAATGGTAACCTGATCGAGGCTCGCAGGTATCCCAAACATTTGCGTTAGACAGAGAGCTGCCGCATTTCGGTGCAACGCCTTCCAGCGGACAAGCGCCAGTTTCTCCGGCTGCCTCCTATTGTACTCAGTTATTTATTCTACTAATATTTTAGAAAACTACGAGTAATAATGATTTTTTGGGGATATTTTCCTTGCAATGCACAATATTAAATAAAACGCAAAGACGGTTGGGGCGAATAATTGAAGAAAGGATTTGTCAATGTAAACTGTGGTATAAATTATAAAAGCAAAAGAGTCAAATAAGCATTTAATGTGTTTTTTTTAAGTAAACAAGGACTTTTGAAGCAACCTATAAATTAATAGATGAAAGTTTTAGAATGAAAGTAATGTGTCAAAAAAATGTTTACAATTGCATAATATTCACCAGTTGTTCTATTTTGTATGACTGTGGCTTAAGCTATTTCTGCTACATTTGGCCATTAGGTGCAGCACAAACCTTTGTCTTCAACCTAACATCAGTTCATAAATGCATAGGTACTATTGCTAAATACTCGTTTAACAACACTGTCATTCTCTGTGTTAACGAAAAAGGCCCGATTTAAAAAAAATACTGTCATATTTATAGAGTGCCGCAAAGCATTTTGTCAGCCCATTTTTGTCTAACCCATGCGCGAGTCTACGAAAATGTCTTAATAATTCTCTACTATGTAGTCACGGACGTACGTCATTAGCACTGTACTCTTTGTGGGTATTGAAAGGTGGCAGGCAAGGTTTCACAATTCTAGAGCTAATAGTCCTGCCTCTTTTTTGTGTTGTCGGATATATAGTTTGAGAAAGCAGCGTAAGCATGTCTGTCATGTCAACGTCGCGATAAAAAGAAAAAGAAACGTCCTGCAGGGAGTTGTTAAGAAATGTTCCAACGTTGCATAACGACAAAGCGGAGGGAAGCGTTTAAAATATAGGATCGCTTATCTTCACCCGAGGGAGAGCACTACTTTGAAACAGTGCGTTTCTTTTGCTGCAAGGGTCGGCAAATTCCCGAAACATTTTATCATTCTTAAATTCAAAACCCGCAATATCGGCTATTTACTTATCCTTAGGATTGAATAAAATAAAACATGAAACAGAGCGTTAATAATTAGCCTAGACTTTGGGAATTAATATATTGCTTGTTGTGAGGTCGTCTTGGGCCTGTTATTCTATGGTATGTATTCAGCTACCATATCCGGTGACCACGCCTCTTACACTTTATGTATTGAATTCGCCCTATACACACCTTCCGATCCAATGTCCTAAATGTGGGATAAAAATGACAAATTGTATAGTGCGTAAGTTTATCGTACCAACAAAAAAGTTATAATCCGATATAGGAAGGTCCCACGGTCTTCCCCAACTAACCAACCGACTTAGGACAGACCCCTTCACTTTCCTTCTTGGATCGGATAGTATGTAGCGCAGTCTGACGTCGGTCCCGATCGGTAGTTAGTTTTCTTTTCAACGGACTGTTGAAGTTGTTGAATGAGTTTTTCATTCTGTTTAGTTTAATTTTTTTTTGCTATTTCGACCATAACAGTGCCATTACGAGGGTGTGATCAAGTTGGGAGTCTCAGTGGTACTGACTGATGACGAGATGGGAAAAATGAAATTGTTGACTGTGGGTAGTGATCTCCTTTCCTAAGTTGGAGATTGGAATGAAGGTATACAGGAGCCTTTACAATGTTGGATTCCAACTTGATTGAGCTTCCTGGTTTGATTAATCTATCAATCTCCAAACTGCCACGAACTAACCCCTATCATCGTCTACCTAACTCTTGACCCTTCCCTCCTACTCCAAATAGCTCCCTCCTACATCTTACTTGACAAAGGAGTGTTTTTTCCATCCATACCCCCATAAAAAGTGGTTTCTTTCGCCCCTATCAAAAATGCCAAATTATACATACTGCCTGTTTGTTGTCGATCACCAAAAGGTATCAACGAAACAATAAATACAATTAAAATTTAGAAGAATGATGAGAAGGTAATAGATGAAGACTGACAGTGCATATGATTGAACTCCTTTGATGTTTTATTTCCTTTTATAAATTAATAATTATTTAGATGAACTGACTTATTGTTGTAATGATTAGATGTTCTGAAATATGAACAAAATGAAGTCAGCACAAAATGTCCAAAAAACCTTAATCCCCTTTTAATCTATCAACACTTAACTCACATTATGTGAAACAGTAAGTATTTTAATTGAAAAATTCTTTTTAATTTTATTTCAAAAGAAAAAAAAAACCATTGAAATGGTCGAAAGAAGGACACCCGTTATGTTTACCGCCCTGAAGGAAAAATGAATCATTCGTAAGACAAATGCCAACAATAAAGAAAAAAAAAACTTGGGTTACATAAACACAACTAGATGCAGATGTGTGATTACAAACCATTGGTGGGAACTAGTGGTCTCCAGAACAATTGCTCAGACATTTAAAAATTTTAATTTTTATATCTGCTTTAACTTATATATTTATTATTAATAAAAAAAGGTTTTGAAATACAGCAGAAGCCATTTTACTTACTATAGATTAGTTCCAAGAGGGTTACAGTTATGTATTTACTATTTGGTTAGTGGTGGTTGTGATTTGAAAATTTTTAAATAACCACTCCTTAGTCTATCCACAACATTATTGATAGTTAAAACGTTAACAACAGCTCTAAACATTCATCTTCAGTGGTTAACTAATGGTCTTAAATTTAAAAATTGTCCAAACATTTATAAACAATAGCATAGTTATAATAAGCTTGTTAATTGGACTGGCTTCACACTACAAATATTGAAGTATAAGCCTACATTGGTTATACTTCCAATATAAGCCATCCTATGGTTTATAGAATTTTATGTTATGTTGAAATGGCATTGGTTAGTTATTTAAGATGGCAGGTTAGAGCTGTCGAAAATGTTTTCAGGAATGAACAATATTGTGGAGCGACCACAAAGTGTATATTTTAAAGTTAAATGTTTCAAAATTGATTGTATTTGGGGAATTCAAAAGCTTCGAATCTAGCATTTTTAGTTAAAAATAAAGTTTAGTTAGTTTATTTGGCTAGTTTTAGTTAACAATAAATGGTACCTAAAGAAAGACATCATAGAAGACTATAAGAATAAATTGTAATTTATGACACTTTTAAACTAAGAAATTGAATCCTTATAAACACGTAGATTTTAAAATGTATCTAGATAAATATTATAATAATTATTAGCCAAAGAAAATACATAGTAACAGTGCCTTAAACTCCTGATAGCCACCCATTAAAATTTATAACTGTTTTCTTCCTTTGGACTGGGTTCATTTTAGAGGAGAAACAAAGTTAACAAAAGTTTTAGGGAATCGGATTTTCTACTAGCTATTTGCTACAGGGAGATATTGATTACCTAGCTTTTATACTGCCGTTTTAATGTGAATTTTTTGCCTCATGGCTGGTTGAGGTCAGGGGAGTGTTATTTTGGCTTTAAAGAGTAAAGTGTGCTAATGGTGATAATAGGCCTTTGTATGTATATTTAGTCATGTATATACTTATCCCCCTTTCTGACAGCGAGTGGGGGTCCAAAGGGCATCAGCAAATTTTGTTTTAAAACATTGTTTTTTTAATTGTATGATTTTATTAAAATATTTCCCTCTATGAAGTCTTCAATTATTAACCATTTTCTCCCTTATTGGTTTTTGCAGGGAAGACATCGGAGTGGAGGCCTACACAACCTACCGGACGGACTTGCTGCCGGAGTACTTCCTAGCAGGCCTCGAAGAGGTGCTCCTGTCCAAGCAGCCAAAGGAGAGGTATGAGCTGAGGCCACCAGTCACGATGGCCAGCTTCTTACAGCAACGGCGTAAGTCTAGCTCCCATTCAACAGTATAGAGTTGGAAGGAGTCATCTTTCAGTGAATCAAATCTTCATCGAAGGGATAAGGAGAAATAAGACAAACATTTCTTGTAGGCTTTATCATGAAACTTGTACCTAAATGAAATTTCTGTGAGAGGGTCAACCTTGTTGCTCTAATTATGAGGAACTATGTATAGTTTGTACTGATATTTATGCTTGTACATATGTCTTTTTTTTGTTTTTTGGTGCTAGGGAGTTCTATGGATGCATGTCTCCAGGTTAGTTAATCCGGTCTAATGGGTCATTTTATAGATCACTTTCATTGGTCAATTCACCTGTCATAATATTGTGAATGATTACAATATGTAAGGTAAATTATAGAAAGGTTATAGGCTACATTAGTGAATTTATGCGAGAAATAATGCTAAGAATTGTACACATTTTGGACATAAAATTGTTTTCATTTTACACATGACTAACACTTACAATATTTAAGCTTATGCTAGGGCAAAGTTTAAAAGTTACGTTAATGAATTTACTTAATAAAATATTTAAATGACTATTTAAATTAAAAAATAAAACATCTTTTATATATATATTTGCATAGGAAACCTCTCATTTGGCATTTAAAATATATTTACAATCCTAGTCCTCCGGGAAGATATTGAATGCTATAATATTATACATGAATTTATCTTGCCTGGCACATCACAATTTTATTATTTTTTTACCTCCATTTCACATAGCCTCACATCATTAGATTCTCTGGCTATTTACGAGCCATATATATTTTATGTATATTTATAGATACTCCCTAAACTGTATCAAGAGAGGAGTGGGAAATAAATTATGATAAATGGAAAAGGAAGTGAATGGGTGGTGGTCTTTCACAGAAGGGAATGAGTGATGAACAAACGGATTAATGGAATGACATGATGGTGTCTTAACTTGTCATTTTATGTGCCCATAGAACTCACTAGTACCTTTTTTTATAATTAGAAAAATCTAAATTACTTAATTATTCTAAAAATGTTTTTAAAAAAAATCTTTTTAATCTGTCAAATTATGATGTATTCTCAGCACAGCAAAACTGTTTCAAAAATATTGTTTCAGAAATGTCAGTAGATTATTATGAAAATGAACATAAAAAATGTTTGCGTTCTCATTGTTTTAAATTGTTCTCTTGGAACATTAGCGCATCTCTTTTTTCTGTTCGACGAAATTTGTTCAAGTGCCATTTCAACGCTAATGAAGCTATAGAGGATACTCATACCTTATTAACTGGGGGAGGGGAGCAGCTGATACAAATCAAATCAATTCCTTTGTTTAAATTGTGAGCATTATTTTAAAATTTCTATAATGATTAAAACCATTCAACGAACTGTGCATCGAAATGACACTTAAACAATATATTTGAGATTTAGCGATGTAAATATGATAGAGATAATGTACAAAATAGTATCCATTATGGTTCACTGAAAGTACTATCATCTAGTTTTATTTTGATAGTATAAAATTGATATATAATTTTGATAAGAGTAAACTGTACCACAATAACCGAATGGTCAAATTAGCATGTGCTTTATTTTCATATAAATATGCATTAATTGTAGATGAGAAATATTTATTGTGCCAAGTTATTCAAATTTGTGTGTGTTGTAAGTACCAAGAAGGTTTTATTATGTTATCTACATATATGTATGAATTTTTTTTTTTATTGCTCATATCTAAAATTATATAACCGGTCCTTTTGGTCTAACTAACTCTTTAACTTAGATTTATATGGAACGTGTACATATTGTTTGAATATTAACCATTGTAATATGTATATAATAAAATTTATATTTCTTTTAACTTAATAATGCATTTTTATTTCTTAACCCTGTTTTTACTTTTCATAATAAATAATGAGTGAAACTTCTCAGGGTTCTATGCTAAATTTAAGTGAGAGTGACATTCAATTAAAATTGTTTTCAAAACATTAAATATAGTGTGTAAATGTTTTAGTAGTCCTTTTACATGTCCAATATTAATTGAAAAATAATCTATTTAATATGTAGAATTTGAGTGAACAGTAGGAAAAATTGGAACAAACCCTACAAATTAAAAATAATGAATTAATTCAAGTCAGCCATTCTCAAAATTGAGCACAGGATAGAGTTTATTTGTAACTGTGTCCTTTGTTTTGTCACAATGTTATTGTCATTGCAAGTAATTTTGCCATCAAAAAGTTATTTTCTATCTATCTACATATTAATTTAACAACATAAGTGAATTTCTTTTGTGAGTATACCTCTGAAGGGTATTTTGTGTGATTACCAATTTCTTGAATTAACAAATTTTCATATGAGACTTAGTTTTAGAAAAAAATGTATTGTTGTAAAGAAGTAGGTTGTAATGGCCTTTAAACAAGGCTAATTTTTGGGTGTACCTTTTTCTATCAATGTTTTCAATTACTTTTACACCTCCCCCCCCCCAGAGATGCTATGGTTGTCTTACCTCCCCCTTTGTATTTTTCCTAGATGTAAGGTGGGTGAATTTTGGAGTAAACTGTTCCAGGCATTCCAAATCCAGATTATGCTGGAATGCACACACACGTCCATTTATATAAATTTACATTCAGTATAGTAAATTTACATATTACTCATATAAACAGAAACAGCTATATCAAGTCAATGGATCTTTTCTAAAAAATAATATAAAATATAAAGAGAGACTGAGCTATTTAGTTTTTTTTTTTGATTTTTTTTTTTTACTTCAAAACCTCAAATACAATGTACAAAATAATAATCGACTTACAAATTTCTCCTCTTCCTGCATTTAAATGCATTTGGAGGAGTGCATAATACAATAAATTTTTCGATGTTAATAGTACTCAGTCTTATATTCACACTAGGTGATGAGGCTCACCTTCTTTTTGTCACCGACACCAAACACTAAACACTAGGAACAAAACAAAACAAAAAAACAAACTAAATCTCTACCTAGAACCTAGGACTAGAGTGTTCCAGCCGCGACAGCGTCCTGCCATCGATGGGGGAACGGAGCGAGGGTTATAGTGTTAAACACCGGGTTTGTTAGATATTGTAATGAGTCGAAAAATTTGATATGTCTACGCTGGATGAATTCATCCACCGTAGGCAGCTCAAATATCTCATGCAGCTCAGAATGAAGTACCTCTGACCACTTTCATCAGTATACCGTTTTGGAATTGTTGGAGTTTCTTAGCTGCCGTATACGTCAGATAACGAAATAGCGGTGCACCATACAGCAGAGTAGGCCTGAGTATGCTATTGTAAATCAGTAGCTTGAGAGGTAGTGATAGATTGGGGGAAGTCAATAAGTACGTAAGCCGGTAAGACTTCATGCGTGTATGCTTCAACTTCTTCGCAAAATGGTTACTAAAATGGAGGTGAGCTATTTAGAGTGAGAGTATTCCATTAAATAAGTTGACATGAAGTGCTACCTGGTTGCTAATAGTAGAACCTAAATAGAAAAAAATGGCATATTTGTTGCACTACAGTGCTATCTGTTGAGCGGTATGCCTTGTACTGACTGGAGGAGTTAGCTACTGCGGGATTCTGAAGGCCTGGTACTAAATAAAAAAAATTTTGACTGACTTGCTCTAACCAGCTCTCCTAGTTTTTCTACTGCTCAACAGAATGTACTGCTATAGAATAAATATGCCATTTTTTTTATTTAGTTATAAGTTTTAGCCACTAGCTATTGCTGGATGTCAATATTTTATAGAAAATATTCTCTCTCTCATCCCTTAACATTACTTAAGAACACAAAATTTAGAATGAGGAGATTGAAATGTGTCACTCAATCAGCTTATTTATCAGTTAAGTTTTGGTTTTATATTGTATGTGGTTCATGAAGGTTAATTGATCTTTTATGTGATTTATACCATAATACTTGGAAGTTGATCTTACATATAACTATTAGCAAATATGAATTCAGTAATGTTGTATATGTTGTTTAATTAAGTAAATCGACAGACTTTAAGTCATGGATTATTTACCTGAGTTCGACCATGTAAGTCTTTAAATTAGAAATGTTTACTCCTCTTTCTGCTTAAAAGGCTATCATTATGTGAGAAACTCCTATTAGAACTTTTTAATCTATTTTCCTTCTTTATGAAATTGCAGATAGTATCAAATTATTCTGAAACACAATTGAACTGTTTATGATAATAAGTAAACTTAGATTATTATGGTGATGATAGCCCCCTGGTTGGGGAGCCTAGTTATATCAAAAACAGCAAAAAAGAGTAAATATTCATTCTTTAAAGAAGACAATCATTACCTAGGTAGGGAAGTAACATGTGAAGCAACATAATAGCAGCATCAAACAGGCATTTCTATTTCTCACTTTATGCTCTATAATTATTTTTCTTAAGTTAATTAAATTTTATATACCACAATAAAAGGAAAATACGCTCTTTGTAAATTATATTGCAGCACCAAATAGTGTACCCTTTGGTCATGATAGTATTAGTAATTTATGTTTACCCCAAGAAATCTGTGAAGAATTAATACCTACAAATGATACCTGGAATGTAAGTTTGTTCTGATATATTGACAAGTGAAATATATGAGGGATAAATAAAATAATGAAGTAATGCCGAAAAAATCATAATAAAATTATTTATTAATGAAAACAATAAAAATAATACTTTATAACCTAAATCAATAGAAAGGAAATTGTCATGGCCTGGTCAGTAATAAAGTGAAAAAACATAAAAAAAAAAATGTAATAAGAAATTATCCCTCAAATATGAGATCTCAAAATTATAATCTAAATTAAGGATAAAAAAACTATTTGAATAAAAATACACAAATAAAAATTGTGTTGAAATGAAGAAACACCAAAAACATGAATATAGATTAATTGATGTTGAGGAAAGTAATTGAGTATAGGCAACCACTGGGGGGGGGGGGGTCTTAAAAGAAGTTTATAGGCCAACGTCAGCTGACATCTCAATAAAGCAATAAGTTCCAAAGGGAACAGGTGAGATCTGAGACCAAAAGACTTGCATTCTCTTCCAGCGGCCAAGGTGTTCAGAGGAATAAGCAATATGTTCTCCCAACAACAAGCCAAGTGAACTTTGGTAGTTGATTTCAACCAAAGTAGCTACCCTCAAATCTCACAAAATACAGTATTCATTTGAATGATCTATATGAATGCATTTAAATAAACTTTATCTTCTTTAAATTAAAAAAATAATAAATAAATGCTTCTTGACGTTTTCTAAAAAAATATTTAAGCAGATTACTCATTAGAGAGATAACTCATTCAAAATAAATTAAAATATTAAGTATTGACACAACATGAAGGTTTTTTTTTTATAAATAAAAATTAGTTACAGAATTTATATAATTTGAGACTAAAAGCAAACTTAATCTTTTTTTTTTTTAATATTAATTCTGGCCTTAAAAATTTACTGAAGATCTCTCATCCAGTTCCTTTTCAACCTTCTTTTTGTTATGTCTGGTATATGTGGCATTCACTGCACATAGATATGTAAATTATTGTGACTACAAAGTCTAGTGCACGTTGTTCATATGAATATGGTAATAGATTAGCAAAACCTTCAAATTGTTGCAAAGGGTAGTTGTAGTTGATGTAAGGTGGTTCTTGAGGGTTAAGACCTAATACTTTTGAATGATATCTTTGAATCATTTCTGAATTTTATTTATTGGCTGAGCCATAGATTTATGAGGCATAAGCCTAAGATGACCAAACTTACTACTTTCCTATTCCAGTTCTAGCTTTTTTTACAATTAATTGGGGTTAGGATATGTAGCCAATACAATTTATAAAATTAAACTACGTATTGAGACATTTTACTTGTTAATTACTAAAATATAATTTTAACCAAACTTGTAAGGAATTTTATAAACAAATTTAAGAGAATTGTTATTGAAATCAAATCACTTTTTAAGATAATGATTCTGTAGATAAGGTGGGAGGTATGTGTTATATTGGAGTGTAAAAGTTATATGTTTTCATATAATGACAGATACTTTAGATCTTAAAAAAGTAGGGGGAGGGGGGTTAACGTTTTTTTTTACAAATCAATAACGGCTAGTTCGCTTTTCATAAACCTGTGATTTTTAACAGCTAAGCGGCGTTTTTCAGTTGTAGACGTTACATCCCACGTGTACTTATGCTTGTTTATTTGATGTGATTCCTGCAGTTACAAAAAGTTTTTCAATAGTTTTAGTAAACGGGATATTCTACTGGTGTGGACGAGTGTAGTTTAGTCAAACCCATCTAAAATGGTTTCATTGCCGGTTTCCCGTTTGGAAGATTTGCAGAAGCATTTCAGAACCCATGATCGCATTAAAGAGTACCCAGCGCATAACGCTAGGGTACATTCTGTGGGATGGAATTGCTCGGGGACGAGACTAGCATCTGGTTCATTTGATAAGTCGGTGGCAGTTTTCTCGTTGGATAAAGATAAACTGGTGAGTTCTGATACTCTGTAAACAATCTTGATTTACTGATTATAATACCGTTTTTATAATCTGTTATTACATCTGAAATAATACAGGCTAATTGCAGACAAAGGAACATACGTATCGAGGGCATAGTGGCTCTGTCGATCAACTCTGTTGGCATGCTACAAATCCTGACCTGCTAGCAACTGCAAGCGGTGACAAAAGTGTTCGCATCTGGGACACCAAGTCTCAGAAATGTATCTCCAATGTTAGCACAAAAGGTAAGTCTGTAAATTCCCATTATTATATACAACTAGTCAACAACTAGGTTAATTAAGTCGATAAAGCAAAGGAATAAACTGTATTTAGTTAATTCGTAGGTTTCTTTTAATTTACTCATTTGTGCTAGTATTGTTCAATCTTCATGTGTTATCGAACTGCACGTATTATGAGCTTAATTATTTTCTTATAGGTTTGTTTCAGGTTTCCTCATGGCTTTCAAATTAACCCTAAAATTTTAAATACTAATTTCAACCTTATATTTCATTTATATTATTATAGTCATTAGTCCAAAAATTTGTCTAATTAAATTCAAAAGGTCACTAAAATAAATCGCTCATTTCATTGAATGAGGAATGAATGGCCAAAGTAATGGCTAATTTTTATTAATTTAAATTTACTGACTCTTCAGGTCTAGAAAAGCCCAATCCTGTTACCATTAGGAAATGAAAAAAAAAAAAAAATGTATTCTGGGACATAGTCTAGCAACAATATTATCAGTTAATATTGAGCTACAGACTGGCCTAAGGATAATCAAAGGATTAGAACTAATTATGTTTTAATTGACTGATATGATCAATATTAAATTAAAAGCATTTGCAGTAAAAGGCCAACTTTTGTGTTCTGTGATAAAACCAAAGAAAATAATTTACATCAAATTCAATATTCTAGACAGCATCTTGTTGATATCAGGATAGCTCTCGTAGGGTTTAAACTGTGGTAAATTGAGAGGAATCATCAATAATGACAGATAAATGGAGATGCAGAGTACCAAAGGTTTTTAGTTTGTACGACAAATAAGTTAAACTGTAAGCAGGAGGTAAATGTCTAACATGCGAAATCTCATGACAGGATTTGATGATAAAAATGGAAGTTAAAATTTTACTGGATAAGGTTGGGCAGAGGAAGTATTATTGGCTTGTGGTGGAAAATAGCCATTCTTCTGATTGTAATAATGATACATAATGTGTGAGTCTCTCGGAAATATCATAATAATCTAAATCTCACGAACTCTCTCCTATGTAATTCAGAAGCTATGTAAAGGTCGCAAATGAGTAAACTGTATTACTTTCATGATTAAATATATATCTACTACTTTTAAATATAGTTGCTATAATTATTAATATTAAATATTAATAATCATTATATTTTTGTTTAAGGTGAAAATATCAATATAACATGGGCTCCAAACGGAAAGATGATAGCTGTAGGGAATAAAGAAGATCTCATTTCCTTTATCGACGTTCGTACTTTCAAAATTAGGATCGAGAAACAGTTCAATTTTGAAGTAAATGAAATAAAATGGAATTTAGACACGACTGAATTCTTCTTGACTAGTGGCCAAGGGTCAATTCACGTTCTAGGGTTAGTTGAAGTATTGTTATCAAGTTTATATAAAACATTAGCACTTCTTTTAATGTCAACTAATTTTTTGTTAATCAGGCAGAACCTTTTAAGATAACAGGCAGTTTTCTTATGCTTTCACGTAATTATTACCGATCATGTCATAGCATTACCTGTTCCCATTTAGCCTAGAAAAGGAAGTAGAAGGGTCTACCAAAAATTCATTAATAAACAGCCATAAAATAAATATACTGGCAGGGTCAGGACTTAAACCCAGGACCTTCCCAATATCTAGTCGAGTGCTCCACAATTATGACTGTCAGGCTATTTTTACTATCTAATTTTGTTAACACTAACAACAAAAACTATCATGTGAATTATATATATACCAATAATACTCAATCTCCCCACAATTTTATAATGGGCAATATTATCTGGCTCTAACTAAATAATATTCAGCATATTTCTTTGAATATTAGATGATTTCAATTTTGAATTCCAAAGAAATAGCATAAGAGTTAAATGCATTGTTATTATTTTGTTTTACGATGTCATTGGGCAGAAGATTTAAAAATTCAATGATAGTATTAAAGATACTATGTGGAACAGTACTTTATAAATACAAAATTGATTTTTTTGGAAGATATTGTGTTTTTTATTAAAGCTTTTTAAAAAATTGGAAAAAGCCAGGATGGGGGGGGGCACAGGAAGCAGAGCCCCAGTTAATAATATAATTAAATAGTATCATATATTCCCAGGCATACATAACAATGACAGTAGCAGGCTTTTCCTAGCAAATAAATAATCTATATTTTTTTTTTTTTAGTTTTCCAGATTTGAAAACCTTGGAAGTTGTGAAGGCTCATCCTGGAACTTGCATTTGTATTGACATGTGCCCCAGTGGAAAGTAAGTTGAATAGTTTTCTTTTCTATCATATTTAATGTATTGAAAATGTGATGTACATCATGTTGCTATGCTTGTTGGCAAAAGATACAGTTATCTGTATAATATGCCTTAATATAAAGCAGGTTATACCAAGATCTTCAGAATTTAAACATTAAAATACAACAAAATTAGCAATATGTATTTAAGTTGGTTGCACAAAGTATTCAAAAGTAAAAATAATTCAAGAGAGAATTAAATTTGATTAGATTGTACTCCTCTTTGCTTTGTAAAAGAAGTAAGTAGTGAATTTGGTCTTAAGTACAATAAATTATTTTAGGTAACAACATAGTTCATCAGCATAATACTCTTACAATATGAATAAACACATTCTGCAATATTTGTTATTAGGGTGTTGACCATTGAATATATACAGGTTATGTTCATGTAATGCAAGTGTTGTTTACAAAAATTATTTAAGATATAGGTACGAAGTTTCATAGTAATACCATTGTCCACACTTATGTGCAATAATTTGTCATAAGAACTAAAGCATCAGTTACAGTTATTATCTAAACCTTCTCTTAGTTATGGTGATTTGATTAAGTATGTTATTATTTATGTTAACTGCTCTTGTGTTGCTCTCTACGTTTGTACTAGTTCAGTGTCAGACAGAGCACATATAAATTACTATTGTCCACACTTATGTGCAATAATTTGTCATAAGAACTAAAGCATCAGTTACAGTTATTATCTAAATCTTCTCTTAGTTATAGTGATTTGATTAAGTATGTTATTATTTATGTTAACTGCTCTTGTGTTGCTGTCTACGTTTGTACTAGTTCAGTGTCAGACAGAGCACATATAAATTACTATTGTCCACACTTATGTGCAATAATTTGTCATAAGAACTAAAGCATCAGTTACAGTTATTATCTAAACCTTCTCTTAGTTATGGTGATTTGATTAAGTATGTTATTATTTATGTTAACTGCTCTTGTGTTGCTGTCTACATTTGTACTAGTTCAGTGTCAGACAGAGCACATATCAATTACTATTGTCCACACTTATGTGCAATAATTTGTCATAAGAACTAAAGCATCAGGTACAGTTATTATCTAAACCTTCTCTTAGTTATGGTGATTTGATTAAGTATGTTATTATTTATGTTAACTGCTCTTGTGTTGCTGTCTACGTTTGTACTAGTTCAGTGTCAGACAGAGCACATATAAATTACTATTGTCCACACTTATGTGCAATAATTTGTCATAAGAACTAAAGCATCAGTTACAGTTATTATCTAAACCTTCTCTTAGTTATGGTGATTTGATTAAGTATGTTATTATTTATGTTAACTGCTCTTGTGTTGCTGTCTATGTTTGTACTAGTTCAGTGTCAGACAGAGCACATATAAATTACTATTGTCCACACTTATGTGCAATAATTTGTCATAAGAACTAAAGCATCAGTTACAGTTATTATCTAAACCTTCTCTTAGTTATGGTGATTTGATTAAGTATGTTATTATTTATGTTAACTGCTCTTGTGTTGCTGTCTACGTTTGTACTAGTTCAGTGTCAGACAGAGCACATATAAATTACTATTGTCCACACTTATGTGCAATAATTTGTCATAAGAACTAAAGCATCAGTTACAGTTATTATCTAAACCTTCTCTTAGTTATGGTGATTTGATTAAGTATGTTATTATTTATGTTAACTGCTCTTGTGTTGCTCTCTACGTTTGTACTAGTTCAGTGTCAGACAGAGCACATATAAATTACTATTGTCCACACTTATGTGCAATAATTTGTCATAAGAACTAAAGCATCAGTTACAGTTATTATCTAAACCTTCTCTTAGTTATGGTGATTTGATTAAGTATGTTATTATTTATGTTAACTGCTCTTGTGTTGCTGTCTACGTTTGTACTAGTTCAGTGTCAGACAGAGCACATATAAATTACTATTGTCCACACTTATGTGCAATAATTTGTCATAAGAACTAAAGCATCAGTTACAGTTATTATCTAAACCTTCTCTTAGTTATGGTGATTTGATTAAGTATGTTATTATTTATGTTAACTGCTCTTGTGTTGCTGTCTACGTTTGTACTAGTTCAGTGTCAGACAGAGCACATATAAATTACTATTGTCCACACTTATGTGCAATAATTTGTCATAAGAACTAAAGCATCAGTTACAGTTATTATCTAAACCTTCTCTTAGTTATGGTGATTTGATTAAGTATGTTATTATTTATGTTAACTGCTCTTGTGTTGCTGTCTACGTTTGTACTAGTTCAGTGTCAGACAGAGCACATATAAATTACTATTGTCCACACTTATGTGCGATAATTTGTCATAAGAACTAAAGCATCAGTTACAGTTATTATCTAAACCTTCTCTTAGTTATGGTGATTTGATTAAGTATGTTATTATTTATGTTAACTGCTCTTGTGTTGCTGTCTACGTTTGTACTAGTTCAGTGTCAGACAGAGCACATATAAATTACTATTGTCCACACTTATGTGCAATAATTTGTCATAAGAACTAAAGCATCAGTTACAGTTATTATCTAAACCTTCTCTTAGTTATGGTGATTTGATTAAGTATGTTATTATTTATGTTAACTGCTCTTGTGTTGCTGTCTACATTTGTACTAGTTCAGTGTCAGACAGAGCACATATAAATTACTATTGTCCACACTTATGTGCAATAATTTGTCATAAGAACTAAAGCATCAGTTACAGATATTATCTAAACCTTCTCTTAGTTATGGTGATTTGATTAAGTATGTTATTATTTATGTTAACTGCTCTTGTGTTGCTCTCTACGTTTGTACTAGTTCAGTGTCAGACAGAGCACATATAAATTACTATTGTCCACACTTATGTGCAATAATTTGTCATAAGAACTAAAGCATCAGTTACAGTTATTATCTAAACCTTCTCTTAGTTATGGTGATTTGATTAAGTATGTTATTATTTATGTTAACTGCTCTTGTGTTGCTGTCTACGTTTGTACTAGTTCAGTGTCAGACAGAGCACATATAAATTACTATTGTCCACACTTATGTGCAATAATTTGTCATAAGATCTAAAGCATCAGTTACAGTTATTATCTAAACCTTCTCTTAGTTATGGTGATTTGATTAAGTATGTTATTATTTATGTTAACTGCTCTTGTGTTGCTCTCTACGTTTGTACTAGTTCAGTGTCAGACAGAGCACATATAAATTACTATTGTCCACACTTATGTGCAATAATTTGTCATAAGAACTAAAGCATCAGTTACAGTTATTATCTAAACCTTCTCTTAGTTATGGTGATTTGATTAATTATGTTATTATTTATGTTAACTGCTCTTGTGTTGCTGTCTACGTTTGTACTAGTTCAGTGTCAGACAGAGCACATATAAATTACTATTGTCCACACTTATGTGCGATAATTTGTCATAAGAACTAAAGCATCAGTTACAGTTATTATCTAAACCTTCTCTTAGTTATGGTGATTTGATTAAGTATGTTATTATTTATGTTAACTGCTCTTGTGTTGCTGTCTACGTTTGTACTAGTTCAGTGTCAGACAGAGCACATATAAATTACTATTGTCCACACTTATGTGCAATAATTTGTCATAAGAACTAAAGCATCAGTTACAGTTATTATCTAAACCTTCTCTTAGTTATGGTGATTTGATTAAGTATGTTATTATTTATGTTAACTGCTCTTGTGTTGCTGTCTACATTTGTACTAGTTCAGTGTCAGACAGAGCACATATAAATTACTATTGTCCACACTTATGTGCAATAATTTGTCATAAGAACTAAAGCATCAGTTACAGATATTATCTAAACCTTCTCTTAGTTATGGTGATTTGATTAAGTATGTTATTATTTATGTTAACTGCTCTTGTGTTGCTCTCTACGTTTGTACTAGTTCAGTGTCAGACAGAGCACATATAAATTACTATTGTCCACACTTATGTGCAATAATTTGTCATAAGAACTAAAGCATCAGTTACAGTTATTATCTAAACCTTCTCTTAGTTATGGTGATTTGATTAAGTATGTTATTATTTATGTTAACTGCTCTTGTGTTGCTCTCTACGTTTGTTCTAGTTCAGTGTCAGACAGAGCACATATAAATTACTATTGTCCACACTTATGTGCAATAATTTGTCATAAGAACTAAAGCATCGGTTACAGTTATTATCTAAACCTTCTCTTAGTTATGGTGATTTGATTAAGTATGTTATTATTTATGTTAACTGCTCTTGTGTTGCTGTCTACGTTTGTACTAGTTCAGTGTCAGACAGAGCACATATAAATTACTATTGTCCACACTTATGTGCAATAATTTGTCATAAGAACTAAAGCATCAGTTACAGTTATTATCTAAACCTTCTCTTAGTTATGGTGATTTGATTAAGTATGTTATTATTTATGTTAACTGCTCTTGTGTTGCTCTCTACGTTTGTACTAGTTCAGTGTCAGACAGAGCACATATAAATTACTATTGTCCACACTTATGTGCAATAATTTGTCATAAGAACTAAAGCATCAGTTACAGTTATTATCTAAACCTTCTCTTAGTTATGGTGATTTGATTAAGTATGTTATTATTTATGTTAACTGCTCTTGTGTTGCTCTCTACGTTTGTACTAGTTCAGTGTCAGACAGAGCACATATAAATTACTATTGTCCACACTTATGTGCAATAATTTGTCATAAGAACTAAAGCATCAGTTACAGTTATTATCTAAACCTTCTCTTAGTTATGGTGATTTGATTAAGTATGTTATTATTTATGTTAACTGTTCTTGTGTTGCTGTCTACGTTTGTACTAGTTCAGTGTCAGACAGAGCACATATAAATTACTATTGTCCACACTTATGTGCAATAATTTGTCATAAGAACTAAAGCATCAGTTACAGTTACTCTCCAACCATCTGTTAGTTATTGCGATATGATTAATTATGGTAGTACCTCTGTTAACTGCTCTTGTGTTGCTGTCTAGGTTTGTACTAGTTTAGTGTCAGACAGAGCACATATAAATTACTATTGTCCACACTTATGTGCAATAATTTGTCATAAAAACTTAAGCATCAGTTACAGTTATTATCTAAACCTTCTCTTAGTTATTGTGATTTGATTAATTGTGTTATTATTTATGTTAACTGCTCTTGTGTTGCTGTCTACGTTTGTACTAGTTCAGTGTCAGACAGAGCACATATAAATTACTATTGTCCACACTTATGTGCAATAATTTGTCATAAGAACTAAAGCATCAGTTACAGTTATTATCTAAACCTTCTCTTAGTTTTTGTGATTTGAATTATTATGTTATTATTTATGTCAACTGCTCTTGTGTTGCTGTCTACGTTTGTACTAGTTCAGTGTCAGACAGAGCACATATAAATTACTATTGTCCACACTTATGTGCAATAATTTGTCATAAGAACTAAAGCATCAGTTACAGTTACTCTCCAACCACCTGTTAGTTATTGCGATATGATTAATTATGGTAGTACCTTTGTTAACTGCTCTTGTGTTGCTGTCTAGGTTTGTGCTAGTTTAGTGTCAGACAGAGCACATATAAATTACTATTGTCCACACTTATGTGCAATAATTTGTCATAAAAACTAAAGCATCAGTTACAGTTATTATCTAAACCTTCTCTTAGTTATTGTGATTTGATTAATTGTGTTATTATTTATGTTAACTGCTCTTGTGTTGCTGTCTACGTTTGTACTAGTTCAGTGTCAGACAGAGCACATATAAATTACTATTGTCCACACTTATGTGCAATAATTTGTCATAAGAACTAAAGCATCAGTTACAGTTATTATCTAAACCTTCTCTTAGTTTTTGTGATTTGAATTATTATGTTATTATTTATGTCAACTGCTCTTGTGTTGCTGTCTACGTTTGTACTAGTTCAGTGTCAGACAGAGCACATATAAATTACTATTGTCCACACTTATGTGCAATAATTTGTCATAAGAACTAAAGCATCAGTTACAGTTACTCTCCAACCACCTGTTAGTTATTGCGATATGATTAATTATGGTAGTACCTTTGTTAACTGCTCTTGTGTTGCTGTCTAGGTTTGTACTAGTTTAGTGTCAGACAGAGCACATATAAATTACTATTGTCCACACTTATGTGCAATAATTTGTCATAAAAACTAAAGCATCGGTTACAGTTATTATCTAAACCTTCTCTTAGTTATGGTGATTTGATTAAGTATGTTATTATTTATGTTAACTGCTCTTGTGTTGCTGTCTACGTTTGTACTAGTTCAGTGTCAGACAGAGCACATATAAATTACTATTGTCCACACTTATGTGCAATAAATTGTCATAAGAACTAAAGCATCAGTTACAGTTATTATCTAAACCTTCTCTTAGTTATGGTGATTTGATTAAGTATGTTATTATTTATGTTAACTGCTCTTGTGTTGCTCTCTACGTTTGTACTAGTTCAGTGTCAGACAGAGCACATATAAATTACTATTGTCCACACTTATGTGCAATAATTTGTCATAAGAACTAAAGCATCAGTTACAGTTATTATCTAAACCTTCTCTTAGTTATGGTGATTTGATTAAGTATGTTATTATTTATGTTAACTGCTCTTGTGTTGCTCTCTACGTTTGTACTAGTTCAGTGTCAGACAGAGCACATATAAATTACTATTGTCCACACTTATGTGCAATAATTTGTCATAAGAACTAAAGCATCAGTTACAGTTATTATCTAAACCTTCTCTTAGTTATGGTGATTTGATTAAGTATGTTATTATTTATGTTAACTGTTCTTGTGTTGCTGTCTACGTTTGTACTAGTTCAGTGTCAGACAGAGCACATATAAATTACTATTGTCCACACTTATGTGCAATAATTTGTCATAAGAACTAAAGCATCAGTTACAGTTACTCTCCAACCATCTGTTAGTTATTGCGATATGATTAATTATGGTAGTACCTCTGTTAACTGCTCTTGTGTTGCTGTCTAGGTTTGTACTAGTTTAGTGTCAGACAGAGCACATATAAATTACTATTGTCCACACTTATGTGCAATAATTTGTCATAAAAACTTAAGCATCAGTTACAGTTATTATCTAAACCTTCTCTTAGTTATTGTGATTTGATTAATTGTGTTATTATTTATGTTAACTGCTCTTGTGTTGCTGTCTACGTTTGTACTAGTTCAGTGTCAGACAGAGCACATATAAATTACTATTGTCCACACTTATGTGCAATAATTTGTCATAAGAACTAAAGCATCAGTTACAGTTATTATCTAAACCTTCTCTTAGTTTTTGTGATTTGAATTATTATGTTATTATTTATGTCAACTGCTCTTGTGTTGCTGTCTACGTTTGTACTAGTTCAGTGTCAGACAGAGCACATATAAATTACTATTGTCCACACTTATGTGCAATAATTTGTCATAAGAACTAAAGCATCAGTTACAGTTACTCTCCAACCACCTGTTAGTTATTGCGATATGATTAATTATGGTAGTACCTTTGTTAACTGCTCTTGTGTTGCTGTCTAGGTTTGTACTAGTTTAGTGTCAGACAGAGCACATATAAATTACTATTGTCCACACTTATGTGCAATAATTTGTCATAAAAACTAAAGCATCAGTTACAGTTATTATGTAAACCTTCTCTTAGTTATTGTGACTTGATTAATTGTGTTATTATTTATGTTAACTGCTCTTGTGTTGCTGTCTACGTTTGTACTAGTTCTGTGTCAGACAGAGCACATATAAATTACTATTGTCCACACTTATGTGCAATAATTTGTCATAAGAACTAAAGCATCAGTTACAGTTATTATCTAAGCCTTCTCTTAGTTATGGTGATTTGATTAAGTATGTTATTATTTATGTTAACTGCTCTTGTGTTGCTGTTGTGTCTGTAATATTTTGCACGCAGCCTTGTGCCGCCTTTTGTTATTAGTTATAACCTTCATGTTACCTTTGGCATTCAGTAGAATAGATTCCATCTTTATGTACCACTACTTACTTGTTCACTTTATAAAATATATATGTTTTCTCACGTACCCCAACATGTGTGTGCTTTTGTTACTATTAAAAAGAACATAACAATTGGCGACGAGTTTTAATCAGTGCGTGAGTGAACCGAAAATCGCGATTTATGTGTTTGTTCCAACCTTATCAACGTGTTCAAACAACACTAAAATTCCGGTAAAATGTGTTATTTTGTCTTCAATCGACCGTAAAAGGTAAGAATTTGACTAATTTCTATCGAATTATCAATTAAAAGACTTCGAAATGAACGCTAAACAGTTCGAATCTTTTATGAAGACTTTCAGCGAACAACAGAAAGTTTTCCTCGAAACTGTAACTGCTCAACTTCAGTGTCATTCCGGGAAACCTACTGACGAAAACACAGTCAATTATTCGAGCATTGCACCATTCGAAAACTTTGATCAAAAACGTGAAAAGTTTGCGTGTTACCTTGAGCGGTTTGATAACTACTGTATGATGAAAGGGGTCACAGACAAAGCAAAAATTGGCCAGCTCTTATGTGTTTCAATTGGCTCTTCACACTACAACAATTTAGCTGCGTTTTTAGGCCCAGAAAAACCACTGAAGGGTCTCTCCTTTGATGATCTTGTCAAGTCCTTCAAGACCTTGTTAATTCCGAAGAAAAACGCAGTTGTGTCACAACACTATTTCCTTAATATTTATCAAACGGAACACCAGTCCATTTCAGAGTTTGTTGCCACTCTTCAACGTGACATAGCTGAGTGTGAATTCTCCGTACAATGCCAGTGTGACCAGTCTGTATCAATCTCAGACGTTTTTCTCAGAGCACAGTTCATTCGAGGCCTTCGAGATGACTGGGTAAGGGAACACATATTACAATCGGACAAAAAGACATTCCAGGACATTTTAGCTCTTGCCACAGCTCTTAAGGCATCGAGAATTGAAAGTAAAGAGTTGACTCAGCGCTCTAATCCAGCTCAAACTTTCTCTGCCAGCGAATTGAACAAGATGTCAAGCCCTAGCCAGCGCTCAGGAGCAAGGGCAAGCTCTAATCAACCCAGGTCCCGTCCCCGTAGACCTGATTTCAAGGCTCTCGGCATCGATAATCTGTGCCTCCAGTGCTCAAGGGGAAACCATCAGGTATCGGAGTGTCGAGTTGATAAGAACAAATTATATTGCACCCTTTGTAAAAAGAAGGGACATGTGGCACGCGTCTGTATCACATCATTGATGGCAGAAAACAGAAGGAAACCAGGCAAATCCAGTTCTACACATTCCCTCCAAATTGCCAACACCAGCCCCGGAGCAACGCCAGCATACGGTCTCAATAAATTAGAAACAGTGATCCAGAAAAATGACGTTATTATTGACTTGTTCGAGTTGAACCGTCATGAATCAGATAAGTACATGATTGACGTGTCGCTCAATGGAAAATTGCAGCGTTTTGAGGTCGATAGTGGCGCCAAATTTACCCTATTAAGTGAGAATGAATTTGACAGACTTAACCTAAATTTGCCAGTTCAACCAACCAACCTAGCTTTTCGATCCTACTCTGGCAACATAATCCAATCAAAAGGTAAGGTACCAGTCCAGGCTGCTTACAATGGAAAACAAATAACCGGCGATTTATACATTGTACCAACAGGATACGAAGCTCTTCTTGGACGCCAATGGATACGAGGACTTGCCATTGAACTCAAACAGGTCGACAATAATCCTCCCATGCCAATCTACCAGTTCAATTCAGTCCCCTCGCTCGAGGATATTTTAGAAGAGTTTTCCTCGATCTTCGAACCAAAAATTGGCTGTGTTCCCGGCTATGAAGTTTCACTCGAGCTCAAACCAGGAGCAAAGCCATGTTACACCAAGGAGCGTAGTGTTCCACATGCTCTCCTGGACCAAGTCAACCGGGAACTAAACGAACTCGAAGCTGCAGGAATCATTGAACCTGTAGACGCCAGTGATTGGGGTTCCCCTCTCGTGGTGATCGTCAAACCTGACGGAGGCGTTCGCCTCTGCTCAGACTACAAGTGTGGCGTCAATGAACGTCTAATTCAAGTAAACTACCCTATCCGCACCAGAGAAGACGTCCTAAGCAGCTTGCGAGGATCTCGTTATTTTTGTAAAGTAGATTTCTATAAGGCTTACTTACATTTTCGTGTTACGAAAGAAAGCAGCATCGTCCAGACTATAACAACGCATAGAGGTACTTACCGGTTACTCCGGCTTGGTTTTGGAGTCAAAACAGCTCCTGCTGAGTTCAATGAGTACATTCGTCGAATCTTGAAAGGCCTGAAGAAGACTGAAAACTACTTTGACGATATTGTCGTACATGGAGAAACAAAAGAAGAATGTCTCGAAAATTTAAGAATTCTCCTTCAAAGATTAAAAGAACATGATCTCCACCTTAACAAAGAAAAATGTGTTTTTCTCCAGTCTAAAATTGAGTATCTTGGGTTTGTAGTGGAATACAACAAGATCAGCAAATCCCCAGCAAGGACTGCAGCTATTGAAAAGATGCCAAGACCTGAAAATCCAGATGAACTTCGACGATTTCTTGGCCTTGTGTCATATTATTCGCGTTTTTTTCCAGACGCTTCAACGCTCACACACCCTCTTCGAGCTCTACTATGCAAGGGGGTCAAATGGCATTGGTCACCAGCTTGTGAAACAGCTTTTCAACGCATCAAAGAAGAACTCTGCAGCGACAGGGTACTTATACCATTCGACCCAAAATTACCCTTGGTCCTGACAACTGATGCCAGCCCTTTTGGTGTGGCCGCTGTTCTGAGCCATGTCATAAATGGTTGTGAAAGGCCAATCGCTTATTCATCTAGGTCTCTTAACCCCTCTGAGAAGCATTACAGTCAGTTAGATCGCGAGGCTTTGGCAATAGTCTTCGGCGTTCTCTACTTCCACTATTATTTATATGGAACTCATTTTACTCTGGTGACTGATAATGCTCCATTATCTCGAATTTTTCACCAGAACAAAGCTCTCCCACAAATGACGTCATCGCGCTTGCTACGATACGCCTCATTTCTCTCAGGCTTCAATTATTCGGTCAAATATAAATCGGGCAAAGAAAACACAAACGCTGATTGTCTTTCTAGAGCTCCTGTTCCGCCCTGTAGTCAAGATGAGTCTCCAGACATCTCTATTGGAGAAGAAATCAATCAAGTCTGCGAGCAAACGATTTTTCAGATATCCAGCCAGAACATCACTGCAGCAATAATCAAAGAAGAAACGGGCAAGGATCCAGAATTAGCACGAATCATAAATGACCTCCAGACTACTACGTGCGACTCCGAGTATACTATAGTCGATGGTATGCTATTTAGGCAAGATCGAGTAGTCATCCCAAGCTCTCTACGTTCAACTATTCTCAATGAGCTCCACGAAACTCATCAGGGGATCACAAAAATGAAGCAACTCGCCCGTCGATATGTATACTGGACAAGCATCGACAAGGACATTGAAAGATTGGTGCGTGAATGTAAAGATTGTGCTGTAAACCGCTCAACACCCATCAAGGCTCCTGTGCACCCCTGGGACCCTCCTCAAGACAACTGGGAACGAGTGCATATTGACTACGCAGGTCCATTGGAAGGTTATTTCTTCCTGATGTGCGTCGATGCAAAATCGAAGTGGGCAGAAGTGGAAGTAATCAAAGAAGCACCTACCAGTTACAGGACCATAGCATTACTGGAAAGAATTTTCGCATCGCACGGTTATCCAACTGTGCTTGTGTCTGACAATGCAACAATTTTTCAAAGTAGTGAATTCAAAGCCTATACATCAACAAACGGCATTTTTCAAAAATTCATTGCTCCAGGCCAACCATCGACAAACGGTCTGGCCGAGCGCAGCATTCAAACCTTAAAACATCGCCTCAAGGCAGCATCCTCAGATCCGGCTCCTATGAAGGATAAAGTGCAAGGCATCTTATTCCGTTATCGAGCTACGCCGCTTGCTTGTGGCCAATCACCAGCTGAAAAATATCTACATCGAAAGTTGCGCATGCGCCTTGATGCTATTTTTCCCTACCAGCCTAAACCATCAAGTGTGACAGCAGCACCAGCACGCTCTTTTAAGGTAGGGGAGAGAGTCCAGATCCGCCTTTACTGTGACAACAGGAAGATTTGGCAGTTCGGCGATGTCATCAAAGTACTTGGCCAACGGCACTATTTGGTCAGACTCGACTCTTCGGGGCGAATACTAAAACGCCACATTGACCAAATTGTGGCAACTTTGGTTCCAAAGCCAAAATCCGTTTCGTTTGGACCGAGTCAATCATTTGAGGTTACCCGACTTCCACCTACTCCAGCAGCAGCGCCAACTCTAGCAGCAGCGCCGAATCAAGACCGACCTCGTCGTGAGATACACTTTCCGGCACGATTTAATGATTATGTCTTGAATTGTGTTACCTGAGTTTTTCAATTTAGTGCGGGAGAATCTATTGTGTCTGTAATATTTTGCACGCAGCCTTGTGCCGCCTTTTGTTATTAGTTATAACCTTCATGTTACCTTTGGCATTCAGTAGAATAGATTCCATCTTTATGTACCACTACTTACTTGTTCACTTTATAAAATAAATATGTTTTCTCACGTACCCCAACATGTGTGTGCTTTTGTTACTATTAAAAAGAACATAACAGTTGCTGTCTACATTTGTACTAGTTCAGTGTCAGACAGAGCACATATAAATTACTATTGTCCACACTTATGTGCAATAATTTGTCATAAGAACTAAAGCATCAGTTACAGTTACTCTCCAACCACCTGTTAGTTATTGCGATATGATTAATTATGTTAGTACTTTTGTTAACTGCTCTTGTGTTGCTCTCTACGTTTGTACTAGTTCAGTGTCAGACAGAGCACATATAAATTACTATTGTCCACACTTATGTGCAATAATTTGTCATAAGAACTAAAGCATCAGTTACAGTTACTCTCCAACCACTTGTTAGTTATTGCGATATGATTAATTATGTTAGTACTTTTGTTAACTGCTCTTGTGTTGCTCTCTACGTTTGTACTAGTTCAGTGTCAGACAGAGCACATATAAATTACTATTGTCCACACTTATGTGCAATAATTTGTCATAAGAACTAAAGCATCAGGTACAGTTATTATCTACCCATCTCTTAGTTTTTGTGATTTGAATTATTATGTTAGTAATTCCGTCAACTGCTCTTGTGTTGCTGCCTAGGTTTATCCTAGTTCAGTGTCAGACAGAGCACATATAAATTACTATTGTCCACACTTATGTGCAATAATTTGTCATAAGAACTAAAGCATCAGGTACAGTTATTATCTACCCATCTCTTAGTTTTTGTGATTTGATTAAGTATGTTATTATTTATGTTAACTGCTCTTGTGTTGCTGTCTACGTTTGTACTAGTTCAGTGTCAGACAGAGCACATATAAATTACTATTGTCCACACTTATGTGCAATAATTTGTCATAAGAACTAAAGCATCAGGTACAGTTATTATCTACCCATCTCTTAGTTTTTGTGATTTGAATTATTATGTTAGTAATTCCGTCAACTGCTCTTGTGTTGCTGCCTAGGTTTATCCTAGTTCAGTGTCAGACAGAGCACATATAAATTACTATTGTCCACACTTATGTGCAATAATTTGTCATAAGAACTAAAGCATCAGTTACAGTTATTATCTAAACCTTCTCTTAGTTATGGTGATTTGATTAAGTATGTTATTATTTATGTTAACTGCTCTTGTGTTGCTCTCTACGTTTGTACTAGTTCAGTGTCAGACAGAGCACATATAAATTACTATTGTCCACACTTATGTGCAATAATTTGTCATAAGAACTAAAGCATCAGTTACAGTTATTATCTAAACCTTCTCTTAGTTATGGTGATTTGATTAAGTATGTTATTATTTATGTTAACTGCTCTTGTGTTGCTGCCTAGGTTTATCCTAGTTCAGTGTCAGACAGAGCACATATAAATTACTATTGTCCACACTTATGTGCAATAATTTGTCATAAGAACTAAAGCATCAGTTACAGTTATTATCTAAACCTTCTCTTAGTTATGGTGATTTGATTAAGTATGTTATTATTTATGTTAACTGCTCTTGTGTTGCTGTCTACGTTTGTACTAGTTCAGTGTCAGACAGAGCACATATAAATTACTATTGTCCACACTTATGTGCTATAATTTGTCATAAGAACTAAAGCATCAGTTACAGCTATTAACCGAATTATCTCTTAGTTAGTGTTTATTGGCCCATGGAGGTAGTCAAGCCAGTGTTTAGATGTTTCTTTATTTATTCTATTTATTTATATATTGTAATATTTATCTGTTTTTCTAGATATTTTGCCACTGGTTCAGCAGATGCACTGGTTTCACTCTGGGACATTGAAGATATGGCATGTGTGAGGGTTTTCACCAGGTGTGTAATTTTACTACTTGTAATTAATTTGTTACG